>CM066334.1:38886701-39104201 GCA_033807585.1 Hydrophis major
TTGTCCCGCTTCAAATCTCTTGGCTTTATGAATTGCTGTGTCTTGAAAAGAGAGAGATCAAAATAATCCGGTGACAACACAGTTGGGGAGCAGGGCCGTCAAATGGCTTGGGGGTGGTAGTGACACATCCGTCTTTTTGGGTTTTATTCGGGGCTGCATCAGTTAGTGAGTCAATCAAAGCAAAGCCGGAGCTCTGTTTCACCTTCGCCATCCTTCTTCGTCAGAGTCGTGGGGCATAGGGACGTTTTAGTGAACTGAAGGGCAGGAATCCCTGATGCTAAATTACCCGCAGTAGTTAAGATGGTCCCTTAATTTTTTACTTTTTTTTTTTAATTCACACCAGCAGAACCAGAAGAAAGATTGGAAGCAAATTGACCTCGCTCTCAACTGGCTTGATAATCATGCAAAGATCCTGAAGTCAGTTCTGAGTGAGGGATTCTGTCGTTCCTGTGGGGTTGAGTGACAGAAGCCACACCAAATTGAATTGGAAGAACACGGACCCTCTCTTTTTGATCCTGCCCCCAAAAGCCCCTTTGTCTCAGAGATATGACAGACGAAGCAATGGTATTAGAGAAGCCACTTTTCATAATCGTGTACAGAAGGAAATAGAAGGGGCCCTATGTGGATCTGCTAAGAGGGTGTTCTGAGTTCAGAGACCCTGTTATCCTGAACCAGTCTCAGCTTGAAGATATGTTGACTTCAACTCCCAGTATCCCCCTATTTAAGGGTCACAATTAATTTAGCCCCCTGCAATTTCTATGAAGCTGTTTGCGAACATCTGAAATTGGCAGCCTGTTATATTTTTGTAATATAGCTTGACATTTATAGCTTTTCCTCCTCCTCCTCTTCCTCCTCCTCTTCCTCCTTCTCCTCCTCTTCCTCCTCTCCTCCTCCTCCTCCTCCTCCTCTTCCTCCTCCTCCTCCTCCTTCTTTCTCCTCCTCCTCTTCCTCCTCCTCCTCTTCCTCCTCTCCTCCTCCTTCTTCTTCTTCCTCCTCCTCCTCCTCCTTCTTCCTCCTCCTCCTCCTCTTCCTCCTCCTCCTCCTCCTCCTCCTCTCCTCTTCCTCCTTCTCCTCTTCCTCCTCCTCTTCCTCCTCTCCTCCTCCTCCTTCTTCTTCCTCCTCCTCCTCCTCCTTCTTCCTCCTCCTCCTCCTCTTCCTCCTCCTCCTCCTCTTCCTCCTCTCCTCCTCCTCCTTCTCCTCTTCCTCCTTCTCCTCTTCCTCCTCCTCCTCTTCCTCCTCTCCTCCTTCTTCTTCTTCCTCCTCCTCCTCTTCCTCCTCCTCCTCCTCTCCTCCTCCCCCTCCTCCCATCCTCCTGACAGATTCTTATTTTTCAGCCACAGTTTGTCATATGCAGCCTAATTGTGCATTGTTTTCAGAAAGAAGTTAATGAAATTGAGAACTGTGTCTTTTCGAGGGAGGGAAAAACACTGCCTGAGGGAATTTTTCACATTTGGAAGGAACCCTTTCTTGAACAATACTCATTCTCATGCATGTCTCGGTATACACACACATACACAAACATACACATGCCTCTCCCCTCCCCTCCCCACTTGCAACTTTACTTTAAAATGCTGGTGGATATAAGGCCACTTTCCTAGGAATCCAAACACAGTCTAATTAGGGGTTAAAGTTTTTCCCATGAATAGTCAATATCTTCATTAATGTCAGCCTCAAGATAGCCTCAAGATATCTTCCACTGTTGCTTTTCTGCTATTACTTCTTTCGGCTGTCATGACAACGGTGGGAGGGGGGACTTTGGAGGGGAAGAAGGCTGGAGGTGTTTTGCATTCCTTTGCTGGGCTAGCAAGGGGAGGGGGGATTCTTTTCTTTAACTTTCCCTTTCTTGGCTATCTTCTGTCCTCTTTTGCGCAACTGCGAACTTTTATCAAAATGTGTCAAGGCCATTTGACAAGCAACCACATGAGCTTATTCAGAAGTTTTAATTGGAAGAATCATTTGAACTTTGGGGGGTGGGAGCAATTCTATTTCTTTGTATGTGTGTTCTACCCGCTAATTTCTCAGTTTCGGAATTGATTTGTAGCTTCCACTTTATTTTCCAGTGAAAGGATAACTTTGCTCTACACCATGGAGTCTGAGTATTTCTTTCTTGGGATCTAAAGGGAGCACAGACTGACATTTAACCTCTTACTCTACATTTAGAATTTTAGACACATATATTTCAGATTCCATGGGGCCATGCCAATTTCTCTTGATCAAACTGTCTTTTTCGGATGTTCTGCAAATGACCTTGAAGTGTTTGGTGGAACAATGACAGAAGAGTTGTGATTATTTCTAGTTGGCCCAACACTCAAAGTAGTGTTTATGATGATGGAAGCTGAGACCCTTAATTGGGACTGATTATGAAATGGATAAACCTTGGTCTCAAGTTCATGATTTCTGGAGTACATTATGGCACTCCTGTGGTCTAAGATCTACTCCCGTGGCCATTGTCACCTAAGGAGACCTCATCAACACTAGCCTATCTTGATGGCCTTTGAAGTTCATCAGTTCATCATAATCTTAGCGAAAGCATCAGCAATTTTCATAGTCAGCCATAGGAAAAAAAAGGAAAAAGGATCCCACCACACCAGAAAGGACCACAGCATAAATTAATGTTACGTTGCTTAATATTTAACTCCCCCCCCCCAAAAAAATAGGATGTCTTTGTTTGCTGGCTTGATATTTCCTATTCTTTTCCTGTGCTCTGCATAACAATGCTTGCCCCAAAGGGAATACCAGAATATGTGTGTTTGTGTGTGTTTATCTGCCTTTCCCATTGTGTCTCTCTTTTCACAAACACTTTTCAAAATATATCTTTCCTGAACAACTAAGAGGAAATCTCCAAATGCAGACAGCAGAAACGGTTATTTCTTTTCCTTCAAAATGAGCAGCTTCAGTTTTTAGTTGTATTTCCTTCCTTCGGCTTGCAAATGCTCCACCCTACCTGGGCTTACAGGAGAAACAGAGAGGGATCACAAAGTCGTCTTAAGTGGTGGCTCTTTCTCTCCAATCATTCTTCCTTCTACAATCCACCCTTCTACAGTGGAATTGGGGCTTCCTCTTTCTATTAGTGCTTATCCAGCATCAAATTGCTTTGTGATGGGCTGCCAGTTGCTCCAAGGACTTAAAGAGTGGCCCTAAAGGTAAATGTTCCCTTCGCACATATGCACTAATTGTTTCTGGCTCTAGGGGGCGGTGCTCATCTCTGTTACAAAGCCAAAGAAGAGCCAGCGCTGTCTGAAGACATCATCTCTATGGCCATGTGGCCGCCATGACTAAATGCCTTCGAAGGCGCATGGAACGCTGTTACCTTCCCACCCAAGGGGTCCTTGTTTTTCTACTTGCACTTCTACATGTTTTCGAACTGCTGGGTTGGCAGAACTGCTGAGACAAGTAATGGGAGCTCACTCCATTACGCGGTGCTATGGTTTTAAACCACCAAACTGTCCACCTTTCTGATTGACAAGCACAGCATGTTAGCCACTGAGCCACTGCATCCCTTAAGAGTGGCCTATAAATGTTAAAAATAGCTTTCCACCATGTTTTGTGTGCCTCTGCAGATGTTCCTGCGCTCACACCTTTCCTGAAACGAAGCTGCATTTGCACAGCTTCTTGTCAAGCATTTAACAGATTTTGGAAGTTGAAAGTGGGGTCAGTTTGTAGCTTCAGATCGACTTCCATCCTTTTCTAACTGAGTGAAGATTGGGGGGGGGGGGGGGAGAGAAGGCACCACACACCTTGCTAAAAACTTTATTTTTAAGGTATCAAATGTTGCAGAAAGAACCATCTCTTGGCATAGGTCCATTCCCATAATGAATTGCGCTGGCCGAGAAGAATTCAATGCCTTCCCTCTAATTTGAATTTATTCAGACATTTATGTTCTCAGATAATTCTTGACTTACAACAATTCATTTAGTGTCCGAAGTTACAACGATGCTGAAAAAAGCAACCTATGACCATTTTTCATACTTACGGCCACTGCCGAATCCTCACAGTCACATGATCAAAATCCAGATACTTGGCAATTGACTCATATTTATGATGCTTGTGAGTCCCGGGATTATGTGATCATCATTTATAACCTTCCCAGGCTGGGAAGCCGGATAGGGAAGATCGATTCACTTAACAATGTGTTCCTAACTTAACAACTGCTATGAGTCTTAGCGGCTGTGGCAAGAAAGGCTGTGAAATGGAGCAAAATTCACTTAAGAAATGTTTCGCTTAGCAGCAGAGATTTTGAGGTCTATTGTGGTTGTAAGTTGAGGACTATATATATAGTTGATGTAGTATATCAAGAATAGAATGCAATGTTTCTCAACCCTGTTTCTGTCATAAGCCCTGTACACATCACCTGTACATGTCACCTGCTGAAGTTTTATCTATCTGCTGAGTTTGCCATGGTTTTGCCATTACCAGAATAGGATAGGATAGGATAGGATAGAATAAAATAGGAATAACAGAGTTGGAAGGGACCTTGGAGGTCTTCTAATCTAACCCCCTGCTTAGGCAAGAAACCCTATAGCATTTCAGATGAATGGTTATCCAATCTGTTCTTAAAAACTTCCAGCACTGGAGCATTCACAATTTCTGGAGGCAAGTTGTTCCACTGATTAATTGTTCTAACTGTCAGGAAATTTCTCCTTAGTTCTAAGTTCCTTCTCTCCTTGATTAATTTCCACCCATTGCTTCTTGTCCTGCCCTCAGGTGCTTTGGAGAATAGCTTGACTCCCTCTTCTTTGGGGAAGCCCCTGAGATATCGGAACACTGCTATCATCCTATCCCCCAGTCCTTCTTTTCATCAGAGTAGACATGCCCAGTTCCTGCAACCGTTCTTTATATGTTTTAGCCTACAGTCCCCTAATCATCCTCATTGCTCTCCTCTGCACACTTTCCAGAATCTCAACATCTTTTTTTACATTGTGGCAACCAAAACTGGATGGAGGATTCCATGTATACCAGGATTGGGTGAGTTATGGCAAATTTAACCAGGTGATGTTGGCAATCTGGGTCCCTCCTTCCCTATCATTCTCTCGCCCACATGAGCGGGTCACCTCTCACCTGTCTGCAGTCTCTGCTTTCTGATAGCATCTACAGGTAACCCTGGCCTCCCAGCTCTTCATTGAGTGCAATTACAAAATTCGCAAAAAGCGTTTTCACCAGCGAATGGAATCTCTTGTCCCGTTGCTTGTAGCTTTGACTCTCCCGTTTAACAAAACACCCTGTAACTCATCGAACTATTTTGTGTTGGTCTCCTACGTAGGCAAACCATGTTGTCCAAATGGATTGTGATCCTTTAATAGGCTCTATTAGTGCTTTCGATGTGACAGCATCGGTGCATGCCAACCTTCATTTTCTGTTGCCATGGCAATGTCACATAAACAACCCACATTCAATAAGAGGAATCTAGACCACTCAGTTTTCCATTTGGTTGTTAACCATCCTTCCACCCACACAACGTAACCTGCTGGTGTCTTTTTTCTAGGCTGTGAATCTGCAGAGACCGCACGAAATATTCATCCATTTCAATTTCAGATAAAAGTTGTCCCTTGCTGAGGATGGATTTATTAGTCCCCAAATCCATTTAAAGGGAGGCACAGGTTTATTAACCTCTTCACTGCTATTATGTCCTGTTGGTTCATTCTTGGCTGCCTTTTTAATTTCCTTATTTCTCTCTATTAATGAAGGCGCCTTCCTCCGATAAACTTAGCCAGATTTCACTTTATGAATTAGGTGACATTGTGACATTAATAATCCATTGCAACCAGACTCAGATTGATGTGGCTGAGGGAGGGCAAAAAAAAGAGAATCTATTCAGCATGTAACAGAACAATAGAGAACTACAGTTAGAAGGGACCTTGGAGGTCTTCTAGTCCAACTCTCTGCTCAATCAGGAGACGCTGTGCCACTTCAGACCAATGGTTGTCCAATGTACTCTTGGAAACCTCAAATGATGGAGCACTCACAGCTTCTGAAGGCAAGCTATTCCACTGGTTGGTTTTTCTCATTGTCAGGAAATGTTTCCTTAAGGTTAGGTTGTTTTTTTGGATGGATTGGTTTCCATCCATTGTTTCTTGTCCTGCCTTCAAATGCTTTGGAGAATACACTGACCCACTCTTCTTTGTAGCAGCCCCTCAAATGCTGGAGGACTCTATCATCTTTCTCCTATTCCTTCCTTTCATTAAACTAGACCTTCTGTAGCAGAGGCCTTTCTTCCTTTTATAGGAATCCCTGGGGAAAAAAATATCTGATAGGAGAAAGAGATGTATTAATATTGTGCAAGAAGTGCTCTCAATCACTTTGTCGGGCTGAGGACTCAATCCAGCAATTGCTATGACATCCTCATAGATTTCTGCTGCCTTTCTTTGCAAAGCATTGGCAGGCACTGGACTATCCATCTCCAGTGGCTAATGCTCATCTGGTAAACTTAAGATAGAATGAAGGTAATCCAGTTATTTTCCATTAAGCGACATGATCTAATGCAGCATTTCTCAACCTTGGCAACTTGAAGAGTCCAGATTGCCCCAGCCAGCCAATAAAACATGGTCTCTTGAAGCAAATCACTGTTAATAGTCATGTTGCCATTTGCCCAAAGTGTGGGAACATGATCCCAGGAGTGGGGGCCCAACGTTCGAAACTTTGGAACCAGGCAACAACTCGTAATTTTTTTCTAGGTAGGTTGTAACTTCAAATGGCCACTAAGTGACAAGTCATAAGTTGAAGACTCCCTGTTCTTTACTAGAACAAACAAGTGCTCATAATAGACAGTTGCAACAAGGGACAAGGAGAATCAATCTTCTTCATTTCTGCAAAACATTGATGGATGTGAGATGGGCAGCAAATACAATTCCTAACCAAATAAAATCAATAAACTTTTATATTATAGTTGCGTTGGATGATGACTTTCTTGAAAGACAATCACCAAGGATGAAATTCCAGATCTGGACAGCAAATTTCCAGATGGCCAGCAGATGGCACAGAAAAGCTACAGAAAATTCTAGCTCTTTGCTACCATTTAGTGGTTGTTACCAGCAGACACAGAGTAATTTTATAAATGACTGAAGGCTTTTGAAACCCTGCAATGAAAAGCTAAACTTCCTACCTATTTTTACTTTGGAAAGAGACAGCTGAAATGGGGAAGCTGACAGAACAGAAGTACATAAAATTATGGATGGTAGTAAGGTTAGAAAGGATGCAGATATTTCCAGGCAAATTTTTACCTTGCCTTCAGCTTGTTGTTTTTTCTTCTTCTTTTTTTCCAGGGTAGCTCAGTAACATTTTCTGATTTGTAACCATTTGGTAAAAAATCTTCCATCTTTGCTCCTAACATGCACATATACAAACAAACTATTATGATGGAAAGATGAATGGATTTATAATTCCTCTGTTTAGGAGCCTTAGGAGATGTTTATCTAAACCTCTTCTGCCTTTCTGTATCTCATAAAATTTGTTCTCAGAATTACTTGGTGAAAACGCATGGTAGTTGATTCAGCTAAATGAAACTTCCTAAATCAGATGCTGCAGGACACTGTCCAATTATGGTACAGATAAATAACATATTGGAATTCCAGGAGGGAATGCCTTTCTGGTAGATCAGAGGTCTCCAAACTTGGCAACTTTAAGACTTGTGGACTTCAAAGCTGGCTGAGGAATTCTGGGAGTTGAAGCCCACAAGTCTTAAAGTAGTGAAGTTTGGGGATCCTTGTGATAGACAGACTCAAGTTCCGAGAGTCTGAGATCATTAATCTCACCATTGCAAGAAGCTTATAGATGAATCTTGTTTAAATTCCAAAGAGATGTTCAAAGCACCAATGGTGCTATGCAGACAATTGAAGAGGCCGAGGGAGGGATCAAACACAACATCAGTCTTGAGTTCTTTCACTCTCACAAGAGATCTAAACCCAGCCCACCTTGAACGCCATTGACTCGATCTCAATGGAGATTCTCACTCAAATAGGCCATGGTTGTCCCAAAGGTGTTTTTTCAAAAGGCAACTGGACTTTGTTTTTCTTTGAAGATGTTTCGCTTCTCAGATAAACCTCCAAGTGGCCTCAACATTCCTCAGAAAGAGTGCTAACGACCAGATGATTGTGAGGAAGGGAAACCCTTCCCTCCTCCACCATTCAGTCAGAACCGAAGAAGCTTCTTGGATGAGAAGCAAAACATGGTCAAGATAAAAACAAAAGTCTAGTTTCCTTTTGAAAAAGCACCTTTAGGAATGCTAACTCTTTTCTATGGGTAATTTGCTTGGACCGTGAGTAGTTCAGATTCTATAGCAGGGGTCTTCAAACTTGACAGCTTTAAAACTTGTGGACTTCAACTCCCAGAGTTCCTCCTCCAGTCATGTTAGCTCAGGAATTCTGGGAGTTGAAGTCTACAAGTCTTAAACTTGCCAAGTTTGAAGACCCTTGTTCTATAGGGAGCTTAAGCTTGAAATAAATCTTTATGATACCCATTTGAACTCCCTAGATCTTCTGAAGGTACATGACAGAAAAGGGGAGAATTTGGGCATTGAAAATGGAGGTGGTAGCCCTGGAAAAGGAGATTTCTTCATTTCTGCAGTTTCCTAATAAAAGGAGAGAAGGACACCGATCAGCATGCATGGTTTTAACACACACACACACACACACACACACACACACACACACACCTGCCCTGCATTTGTGGGGTCATAGTCCCTGCCTAGTCTAATCAATGATGGAAGCTGAATTTCCATGACATGGCTACCAACCACATTGGCCTATTTGTCTCCACCTCTCTCCAGAATAATAAATGAAATAGTTAACCAGGTGCCTTTTCTCTGGGTTGGCAGGTTATTTATATGCAAATATTCCCGCCTGGTGTGGCTGTTCATAAACAAGATAACGGTGCCATCTAGAGATCAGGCGTCCTCTGATAGGGGACAGTTAATATAGGATTATCCACTAGCAATTATGTGCTATCAGAAGCAAAAGACTAATGCTGGTTTGATTGAAATGTGGCATGTTAAAATTCGGAATGGGTGGAATGATTAGAAGGGAAGAAAGGGAGAAAGGAAGGGGGGATATCTTGTCCACTTCCCCAATTTAGTTTACTGGGATTAGGATCCTGTGGCCCATTAATCTTTTTTGGACAGTGGGGAAAAGTGGGGAAGAGGACGTTAAATGAAATTTACTTGGTTTAGATCCCTCTGTTGCAGATATTTCATCATTGCTTTGGTCTGAAATTTTTTTTGCAGAAATGAAAGTTACTTTTCCCCCTTTCTTCAATCCTTATTAATCTCTAAACCATAGTTGTCTGAATTCATGAAGCTATAAGGATCACAGATCTTGTAACACAGATATATAATTTGGGATCAAAAGCAACTTTCCCTTTTCTTGAGAGCTGGGATCTCATTATGGCTAATGCATCACCAATGAAGAGTCAATACTAGACTCTTCATTGGTACAGAATAGATTTATTATATGGACTCATATAATAAATAACATTTGGGTCAAGTTAGGGATGTTTCTTCCCTGCTTGTGTAGAAAACCACAAGTGCATAGCCGTGAATTTTTGTTCTCTTTTGCTTTCAGACATAGTTCGATTAATGCAAAGTTGCAAGCTGCCTAGAGTTGCCCCTTGGTGAGAATAGTGGCATATAAATTTCATCATCATGAAAACCAAGAAAGGCACAGATGTAGTTGGATCCAATTTGCAGATCTAGGAGCTCTCTCTAAGATTATGATACAATTGCAGACAAATATACGCTGCGTTTCTTTTCCTAAATGAAAGACTTTACATTTGGATTTTTAGAGAGATCTACCAAGATATAAATAAGAGATCAATAGATGGATAGCTAGCTAGCTAGATAGACACAGATAGACAGAGAGATATAAATAGATGATAGTCAGACAGACAGACAATTAGATAGATGATAGATGATATAGATAGATATAGATAGAGAGATGAGAGAGAGGGGGAAGAGAACAAGAGATAATAGGCAAAAATTAATAATTTTTACATAAAAAGAGTAAAATGGCTTTCTTGGTTTGACAGAAGAAATGTGTTTAGCAATATGATTCAGGAAGTAGAAGAAAATTGGGGCTGCCAACGGTGAAGGCCAGGCCATTCAAAAACAAGACACGATGTCAGTTTGTGCTTACCACAAAATTGCTCCAACCACAGCACTGTACTTTCAATGCTTTCACATTTTGCATGGAGTCTCTACCATTCTAGTCCACTGCACCCCCCTCAGATTCTAGTTTACTATTTATTTTGTGGACTTAGAGCTCTTTAAATGCATTTAAGTTTTCTTCTTTTACTATCTTGCTGTTGAGAGCTTGAGTCTACCACGCTCCAAAAGGCTTGAGAAAAAGACCATGAGCCACAATCCAACTATGTGCTTGAAAAAACTTCCCCGGGCTGGAAAAGAACAAACATTTCGGTAGCTGAAATGCTGCCTATCCAAAATGCAGCCTCTTATCTCGATAAGGAAAAGCAAACTCAATCTGTACCGTCTTGAGGAACTGCGATTAGAAGACTATTCTGGCACATTGATTCATTTTGCATCCTTATGCACTTAATAAACTTGTTCCAGAGATCCATAACAGCAAATATGATATTGCCCAAACATTGATCATTTAGCTCAACTCAAAGGAGGTAAAGCAGAACCCAGACACACAGAAACACACTACAAAACTAGGAAAAGAAGAACGTTTAGACATTCGGGAGAGGGTGATGAGGCCAAAACAGTAAAAGATGGAATGAAAGTAGAGGAATAAAAACTTTCCAAAGTTTTGAATTTTTTTGAACCAGTACTTTTGAACTCTTTTGTTTATTAATTCATTAAATTAATATACCACCAGGCTGCAAACATCTCTAGTGTATACAAGTAAAAAACAACAACCAAGAAAGGAAATTAAAAAATACAGGAGAATAAAGGATAAAAGAACCTCCCATTTAATAATGATGAATTTCATTTTTAATATGGGAAGAGTTAAACGAGAGCATATTTGTGGTCTTTTGTAACCATACTCTGCATGTATGTGTAATGTGTATATAGAGTTTTATATAACACATTCCTTGTCATGTGACAATATTTCATTATTAGTTATTTCATTTTTCATTTGATTTATTTGTATCCTGCCTTTATTAGTTTTACAAATAACTCAAGGTGGTGAACCTATCCAGAAGACCTTCCTTCTCCTATTTTCCCAAGAATAACAGTCCTGTGAGGTGGGTTGGGAAGAGAGAAAAGGATTGGCTCAAAGTCACCCAGCCAGATTTCATGTTTAATTGTGGACTAGAACTCACTATCTCCTGGTCATTGGCTTTAATGGCTAAAACAGGACTAGAACTTACTGTCTCTTAGTGATTGGTCTAAAGTCACCCAACTGACTTCATGCATAAGGTGGGATTAAAATTTACCATCTCTTGGAGATTGCCTCAAATCATTCAGCCTGGTTTCATGTCTAAGGTGGTACTAGAACTCACCATCTCCTGGTGATTGGCCCAACATCACCCAGTTGGCTTTCATGGTTAAGGTTGGACTAGAACTCCCCATCTCCTGCTTTTTATGGTGGTGATTTAAACACTTCAAACATCACAAATGATTTGTCCTTTAACAAATTAAGGCTGTAAATGAATTTTCCCAGTGTTGAAGACCAAGTCTCCTAACAATTAGAAAAGCTCAGAAAAGTATCTACTTCTCTTGGTTTGCCTTAACCTTTTTACTCTATTTTAGAAGAAGTTATCAAAGATTATAGAACTCCTAATCCGTAATAATTGCCTCTTTAATCCTTCAAACTATTCTGGATTTTTGTTGTATTTCATGATTTTATCTTAACTTACCTTGAGTTCCTTAGGATAGTAAGGCAGGCAATAAATGTTTCAGCAAATAAATTCATTACAAATTACTTTTATGGTCTGTAGAATATCTTCCTAATGCCTTTCACAGCAGGCAACTTAATACAGTTTTAGAAGTAAGTGAGATGGTATAAGACTGGCTCACAATGGCCCAAATGAGTTCTAAAACCAAAGCAGCCTCTTCATATATTCAAATAAATTACGGCATTTGTAATCTACCCATTAAATGCACTTTTCCAAGTTGGGTGCAAATGAGTTATAAACATACAATAAAAATAATAGAGTATATATAAAAAAAGCCCAGCAGAATAATCAAGTTAAAATTACCAGCAGCAATCACAATGTCATTGAATTTAGGGACAAAACTACAGTAATATCATTAGGAGGAAAACAATGTGAAGTTCTTTTAATGCTAAAAAAAAACATCTTGATTCTTAAAAACTCACAAGGGCAGGTTTTAGCACTTCTATTTAAGATTAGTTGTGATTTTTAAACCAGGAGAGTTCATTTGCCTTTTTTCCTATTGGGATATTGCTTCCTGTTATTATGCTTGAAGGAGGGGGAAAAATACAAAATTTAGAATTTAGTTTGAAGATTAATAATTGAAGTTAATTATGTAGTTACAGAAATGGTTCATAATAATTATAGGTTATGTAAAAATAGAGGTTGCAAATATATTAGTATTTTATTATGTTGGAAAGAGCTGGAAGTCAACATTTTGATTCATTGACTCAGATGGATGGCTATAGAAATTGAATGAATGAACGAATGAATGAATGAATTTTTCCTGTTTTCTTTCTCTCTCCATTTTTTAATTTCTAAATTAAAAATAGATAAGTTGTGATTCTTTGTATATGTGCCACTGTATCATCCAATTACATATAGAGAATGCAATTATATTTAGTTTTGTGATGCTGTCACTACAGAAGTGAATTCAGCGATTGGTGAAAGCAAATTGATTAATAGTAAACAAGAAGTCAAAGGCTCACTGTAGATTGATGACTGGTTAAGTGTCACCCAATATTCTACTTTACCTTTGCTTCAATTGTTTGGGAGATTTGATTACAAAGATCTAATCCTGAGGTCTGATGCAAGTACTGTATATAAGTTATGGGATTGGCATCATGACATGTTTCAAGAAGCGATGGAGGGGAGGGAGATCTAACCAGGGAGGGACATCTAATCAGGAAATAAGAAAGAATTTCTTGACAGAGCAATTAATCAATGGGACAGCTTGATTCCCAGAATTGTGGGTGCACCATCACTGGAGGTTTTCAAGAAAATATTGGACAACCATTTCTCCATGGTGATTAAAGACTCCTGCCTTGGGCAGGCAGTTGGACCAGAACACCCCCAAGGCCCCTTGCAGTGCTAGGATTCTATTTTTTTCACTTGTTCTCTTTCTACAGATAACTGTGTGCTCCATAAATGCCAAGATTTGCCAGATTGAGGGACATTTCTTCAACAGACGACTAATGGCCATCTCATTAGGTAAAGGCAAAAGGTTCTCCTCGTATATACATGCTAGTCGTTTCTGGCTCTAGCGGGCGGTGCTCATCTCCATTACAAAGCCAGCGCTGTCTGAATACGTCTCCATGGTCATGTGGCCAGCATGACTAAATGCCGAAGATGCATGGAACGCTTGTTACCTTCCCACCAAAGGGGTCCCTATTTCTCTACTTGCATTTTTACATGCTTTCAAACTGCTAGGTTGGCAGAAGCTGGGACAAGGAACGGGAGCTCGCTCCATTATGCGGCGCTAGGGAATCAAACTGCTGAACTGCTGACCTTTCTGATTGACAAGCTCAGC
Source organism: Hydrophis major (assembly GCA_033807585.1). Classification (NCBI taxonomy): domain Eukaryota; kingdom Metazoa; phylum Chordata; class Lepidosauria; order Squamata; family Elapidae; genus Hydrophis; species Hydrophis major. Next base: position 38,900,335 of record CM066334.1, read on the forward strand.
ATCTTAGCCACTGAGCCATTGTATCCCTGCTGCCATCTCATTAAAGTAAGGGATATATTGTCCACTTACAATAAGGTCAATTCTTCTGAAGATTTAATCATGAAGGGCAGGAGTCTTGAAAGTAGAGGCAGCTGTCATCTCTTCATATACCTTCTCAAGATCTTTAAACTCCAAATACTTTTTCTTTTCTTTTCTTTTTTTAAAGCGGGCACATGACCATCTTATTTACCTTCCTACAGGCCACCCTTAAGCTGGAGTCCAGCTTAAAATATAATACAACACCACCAGTGTTTTCCTCCTGATAGAATCATAAATCTCAACACTCTGCTAATTCAGCTAATGATCTGTGCCTTTATGGATTTTCCTTTAAAAGAAAAAAAGAAACAAAAGCCTTAAGCCTTGTTACAATGCATGCTCCTAAAAATAACACCAACAAAATCATACATTTAAGGTGAAAATGAGCAAGCCAATTTAACAAGCTGAGAGATATATGGAGAAGTTAAGAAGAATTTGGAGATGCACCCTTCGTTTGATTGAGAAGAGGATCTCTGGAATTCATGGCATTCTGTAAAGGAAGAGGTTGACTTTATGCCCTGGAGATGCTTGGCTGGCTATCATCAAAACACAGTGCTGACCTAGATAGCTGGAGAAAAAGTGGGGGCATGTGTTGACAAGAACAAAGGTCTGCTTAGCCATCTGCTGGTGATTTCTAGCCCTGTTCCCTTAGTGTTCATCACTCAGTCTTCCAACTTGCTTTGTGTTCCAGCCTGCCCACAGAACACTGATTATCTTCCAACTATAATAAAGCATGAAGAGAGAAGAAAGGGTTTGCAGAATCAGCAAAGGTTGTGTGTCTACAAGGATAGATTCCGGGTTTTCATTGGGTTAATTCTGGGCTGTTTGTATGTAAGTCTGTCTAGAGCAGAGATGTCCAACCTTTGCAACTTTAAGACTTGTGGATTTCAACTCATACACAGGTCTTAAAATTGCTATACCTTTCTGGGGTAGCCAAGATAAAATGCAGAAGAAGCATTTAAGGAAGAGATGTTAAAGGATGAAGATTTTTAGAGACCTCACTGGTCCAAGGTAAATATTCTTCGCTTACTCCTTTCAACTTATCTGCAAAAGCTGATTCCTTGTTGAATAGACCTGCAAAATTCCCTCTCTCGTTATTGATTTAGGAGGAGAGAATCTTGCAGTGCTAGCATAATCAATCAGTTCTGAGCTCCTTTCAAAAGTCAGAAGGTGGAGAGTCAGGGGAAGATTCAAATATTTTCCTTCAACATCTTAACTTTGCAGCCGATCATATCTGCAGATAATGTTTTATAGATGGGTGGGCTTTGAAAGTGGAGAGGAAGCTCATTTTGAAAAACATCCAGGGTTGGAGGGAAGAGTTGGGGATGAGAAGAAGGTTCTGGTTCTGCAGTCCATGGATTTGCCGTGCTGGGCCTAACTTTGGTACTGAAAGATCTTTGGAAGATTTTTGTGAAAAAAAAAATGTCACTGCGCTCCTTGAAATAACAATGGCCTTCTGCCTTGTCACTACTAACAGGCAAGACATTGTAGACTTTTTGAATAAGCCAACAAGGTGTTTTATGAAATCTGTGATTCAATTTAAATTAATGATTCAATCTGATCCACCCTTTCTTTCTTTGATTGAATTCAGGAAGTGAAATGAATTTGCAAGTCAGGTTGACACATCACAAATGACACCATTCGACAACATTTTGGTGTGGCATCAATTATAGAGAAGATGAGAGAAGGCCGGCTGTGCAGGTATGGACATGTCCTGAGAGCATGGCTAAGACTGCCTACCAACGAGAAGTCAGTGGCTGGTGACTTTGTGGCCAGCCAAAACAGAGATGGCAAGACACCATCAACAAAGATATGGACACTGTGGGCCTGCGCCCTGGAGACACAGCTGACTGTGCAAAGTGGTGATCAATGAACTGAAAAGCGGACCCTGCACTTGCAGGAATTTGCTAGAAGGAGGAGGAGGAGGAGGAGGAGGAGGAGGAGGAGAAGAAGAAGAGGAGGAGGAGGAGGAGGAGGAGGAGGAGGAGGAGGAGGAGGAGGAGGAGGTTAGTTGACAGAACTGGCTTGGAATCCAATCTCCAAATTGACCATACTACATGCAACTCCAGGCAACTATGGTTCATCCAATAAGCCACATTTAAACAAAACAGGGATGAGTGTGATGGGTAAACTTAGCAGAGGATAGGTAAGTTCAAGCAGCATAAAGAGTGGATCTATTTCCCAATCAGAAATTTCTCCAGGAGACCCTTTGAGAGAAAAACAAAGCTGCGGAGAAACAGCACTTTCTACAGTCCATTTTCTTGTCAACCAAGAAAATACAAGTATGAAATTTAGACATGCAGAGCTGCAAATTGCTGCTCTCTGCCTCCTTGTGCCTGCAATAAAAAGGGTCTAAATGATATGAGTCTGTTGATTCTCAATTTATTTCTGATGTTTGACAAGGATGGTCAGAAAACAAGGTTTCTGCTGATATGAAATGTTGATCTTTAGATGCTAAATGTGACTTTGTCTTCAAGTAGTTGCTGGTTTTTTACCCTTCTGTTTTTCTTTCCCTACACAACAGGACATCCCAAAGATGCTTTTTCAGGAGGCAGCTGGACTTTCTTGTTTTTTCTTTTGAAGATATTCCGCTTCTCATCCAAGAAGTTTCATCAGCTCTGACTGGATAGTGGGGAATGATAGGATTTTTATTCCTTGCAGACAGCTGGTCATTTGCATCCTTTGAGAGGGTTGTTGAAGCACTTGGAGGTTTATCTGTGTCCTCAAGGTGACCTGAGTCGCGCTCCTGGATGGCTGAGAATCTCTACAGAATTTTTAGCTGTACAATTTGGGATGGACACCCTTTGAATGGTGTGGGAATGGATTTCCGGAGGGAAAAATTGCAGGCTACAGAAACCAGGAGCACTACTCAGGTGATCCTGAGGACACAGATAAACCTCCAGGTACTTCAACGACCCTCTAAAAGGATGCAAATGACCAGCTGTCTGCAAGGAATATCAATCTTTCCCTTTCCCTCCATCCAGTCAGAGTTGAAGAAGCTTCTTGGATGAGAAGCGAAACGTCTTCCAAGAGAAAAAAAACAAGGAAGTCCAGTTGCCTCCTGAAAAAGCCCATTTGGGACAGCCATGACCTGGACAACTGACAATCACGACAAACTTCTACACAACAGGAGAAGAAAATGGGTACCCTTACCTGGTATTTTAGATTATTGGGCACTTTTTAATTCTGTTCCCAGCTGCAGCTGACTAGCAATAGCATCTTCCTTGCGAAGATGTCATCCCTGCTGAGAATTATTGGGTTCTTTTCTCTGTGCTTTGTCTTTGTTTGAAAAGTGTGCCAGAGCCGCTTTAATGACACTGTCCATGAGGCTGTGTTTCTACATAGGCATGAACATGCACAGACCAAAGCCTTTGTGGCAGCTGTTAGCTTTCCCCCACAAAAATAAAAAATAAAAAATAAAAATAAAAAAAAATAAATCTTAGCTTTGATCTGCCTATCTGGATTTGTTTTGCTGGAAGTGGAATTACAAGACAGAAATAAGGAGAGAAATCTATTTCCTGGTGCATTTTCCCTGGAGAACAATGTGCAACCTCTCAGAAGGCCTGACCCAGATCCCAGGCAGGGGTGGGATTCTACCGGTTCAGACTAGTTTGGTAGAACTGATTGTTACGATTCGGTACAGTTTGGAGAACTGCCAAATTGTGCCCCAGGCTAGCCCTGCCCCTCTCTTCCCACTCCTCCCCTCCCTGACCAGTCAGTCCTTATTGTCCGTGTGCAATGTCATTCCCGCCTAGCCACACCCACAGAACCGGTAGTTAAAATATTTGCATCCCACCCCTGGTCTCAGAACTCCTCCTGAGATCACCAAACATCTCCCAACTTTTGCAGACCACCACTAAACTAGACTGGGCTTCTCTACTGGACGTGAATCCTCTCCTCAGATTGCCTGACCTCTCTTTTGACTTAAAAGAAAGAATTGCAGTCCAGCAGTGATCCTAGCTTTGTGAGACAAAGGCCTACACAATCAATTCATGACTTCTCCAGAATTTCCCTCAGACGATCAGGCAGTAGGTCTCGGGAGAGATTTTCCGCCCATTTGAAATCTCAAAGAGCTTCTGCCACAGAAGATAACATTGTGGTAATTGGACAGAGAGAGGAATTCTGCCTTCCCTGCATGCTAATTTCTCCCCACAGAGAAGACTGATCCATATTTTATAGTCCTGATGAATCATGGATGATCAGATTAATCAGACACTGTGTTTGTTTATTTGGATACAGTTCAAGATTTATTAGCCTGTTTATACCTAATAGGGATTTCAAAGCCATTATATTGTATGTATTTCACGGAAGGGCCCATCAATGAGAGGAAAAATTAGAACAATTAACTGATCAATTAATTAGTTGAAAAAAAAATTGAACCTTTGCTGGAGCAAAAGGAAACATCTTCCACAAGGATGAATTTCTGCTTCTCTCTCGCTTGTACGTGGCCTTTGGATTTCTCTGTTTATTGTCAGCAGCAATCTAGCATCAAACCAGATCGTCCCAAAGATGCTTTTCCAAAAAGCAATTGGCCTTTTTTCCCCTTTAAAAATGGTTTGGGTTTGTTTTTTTTTTGCCTCATCTAAGAAGCTTCTTCAGTTCTGAAGAATGAGAAGTGAAACATCTTCAAGGATAAACAAAATCTAGTTGCCTTTTGAAAAAGCATCTTTGGGACAATCATGACCTGGAATTCTGAGAATCTCCATAGGAATTTAACCAGATTAGGTGATATTTTCACAGAAAACAATTAACAAAAGATAATGAACACAACTTAAGTAGAGAACATTCTACTAAACTAGGGAGTAAAGAAGATTTGACCCCAATTTTTCTTTATTCTATTTTAGTTTTATGGTTCTTCTCTCAGAAGAAACTTCTAACAGCATACAAAAGAAGAATGCAATATCTCCACTAAAAACAATTTAAAATTATAACAGTGAAACAGGCTGTTCTAAATAAATAAAATAAATAAATAAAACAATAAATAAAACCAACTCTATTTATAAAGGAAAGACAGTCTAGTTTTGGAATAATTGATATCTTGGAAATCTAGGAGAACATACTTCAGAACATCCATATTCTTTGAGATTCCGGAAGTAGCAAATAATGGAACCAGACTCTCATGAATGGAAAGTCAATGAACGATGCAACCCAAATGTAGGTTTTCAATCATCCAGGTCATGGTTGTCCCAAATATGTTTTTTTCCAAAAGGCAACTGGACTTCCTTGATATTTTTTTTCTTTGAAAACTTTTTCTCAGGACAGAAGAAGCGTCTTGGAATGAAAAGTGAAACCTTTTGAAAGAAACAAAACCAAGAGAAAGTCCAGTTGCTTTTTGGAAGAAAAAAAAACCTTGGGGATAATACAAGCCAAGATTTCCTATCAATAAAGTACAAATCAGCCATTCTCTGTTTGCATCCTCTTCTGGAATGGAGTTCAAGAAACCACAATGTAGCCTGGATTGATGTTTCCTGAAGTTCTAATGAAGATGGCACAGCTAGGTCAACCCAATGGATGCTGGTAAATTCCTCAGCTAATTTAGCTTTGTTGTTGTTGTTGTTAGTTGTGAAGTTGTGTCTTACCCATCGCAACCCCATGGATGACGTTCCTCCAGGCCTTCCTGTCCTCTACCAGAGTTCATTTAAGTTCATGCCGACTGCTGCAGTGACTCCATCCAGCCACCTCCTTCTCTGCTGTCCTCTTCTCCTTCTTCTGCCCTCAATCTTTCCCAGCAGTAGCCTTTTCTCCAGGGAGTCCTTCCTTCTCATTAGGTGGCCAAAGTCTTTGAGATTCAGCTTCAGGATTTGGCCTTCTAAAGATCAGTCAGGGTTGATCTCCTCTAGGACTAACCAGTTTGATTGTCCTGCAATCCAAGGGACTCGTGGGAGTCTTCTCCAGCACCATAGTTCAAAACTTAGCTTATGATATCTCCGTGTGATTTCCTGGGCAATTCCCTAGCTGCTACAGATGTTGGGCAGCTCTCCAGTCTCCCCAGTAAAATGGGTAATCAATAGCAGATATGGGATTATTCCTCTTCCTAGTAGTAACATGCATTTCTTTCCCTGTTCCATTCCCTCTTAGGAATTTTTTCAGCACAGCTTAATTAGACTGCAACCCAGCTCCTGTCTTTGTCACAGGCAAAACAGCCACAAATTAATGGACTCAGCAAATGCTTTAAAAAGAGATGGGGAGTGGGTCAACCCCGTCAGAACTTCTATGCAAGCAGCAAGAAGCTGCAATTTCATCTGCCATTGGCTCATGTCAGTAGCAGAAAGTGGAAAAAAAAGAAAGAGCCAGAGAAAACTTTAATTATTGACCCCACTATGCAGAAGGAAGTATATTTATTTGCAACATATAATCATTGTGGAAGGCTGGCAGTAACCTCAGGAAGTTGCTATTATTATTAGCCTATTATTAGAGGAAACCACTGTTAAGTGTCAGAAATGATGCATAATGCTGACACAATCTAGATCTCTGACAGTGATGGAAGGAGGGAGGGAAGGAAGGGGGAAAAAAATCAAAAATAAATATGTACAGCTATGCCCAAGACTGGGTTCTGCTCTGGTTGTGAATAGTGGTGAAAAATTGGCTCTAATATAAGGAAATTTGGGTTGCTTCTGGGTTCATGGAATGAGGTTTTGTATGTACATCATTACAGTTGACATTAAGTTTGGAAAATAGACAGAAGTCAACTGAATGATGGGTTGATTTCCATTGGGACATTCTCCTGGTCAGTTCCTTAGAATTAACAGACCGCTGATATTATGCCTTGTTGGTAGATGATGGAAATTTTCCAAGATTGCAAGATGCTAAAGACGAAAGAAGAATCAATTGTTTGGAGCACTTTCTTCAATGTTGATTATGAATTACACCTTTCCTGGTGTTTAAGGCTTGTGGTTTGGAGTCAAAGATCTTGAAAAAGACATGGTCTAAAGCAGCAACTTTAAAAGGTGTGGACTTCAACTCCCAGAGTTCCCCAGCCAACTAGTCTTAAAGTCCATGCATCTTAAAGTTGTCCAGGTTGACAAACACTGGTTTAAAGAAAGGAAGAATGGCCAGCACATTTTCATTTCTGAATTGGAGGTTCTGGAATATTAAGACTGCTAACAAATTATGTCCATGTATTTATTTATTCCAACTACACGGATCTGTTTAATTTATTTATTCCAACTACACGGATCTGTTTGTCGAGCTCTTTCAATCAATACATGCTGTCGTAGATGAAATTTTGCAGGCACTGAACATTACATTATTCTATTGCCACAGAGCAAGGTGTTATGCTCCGTATCCCAGAAGAATCTACTGTGTGGGAAGAAACCTGAAACTCCCATTTGATTGAAATACAAGAGCATGTTCTATCATCTGAAAAGAGGAGTCTGCTTCCTTGAATAATAGGTGGGAAGGGCTATCCTGTGTTCTTCACCAACCCATCAGCAGCTTGCAGAAAGGGAGAGTCCCTTCCTCCTGTCACTTAAGGTTGAATCTTCATGCAACGGCTTGCAAAATGAGGAAGGAACCAAAACATGATCATGCAATGTGAGAAGAACCCAGTAAATAGAATAGTATCAAAATATGAAGTTGTGAAATGACAATAAAATAAACGTTAAGTAGACAGCAGCTCAGGAGGGACGTGGTGGCTCATTGGCTAAGACACTGAGCTTGTTAATCAGAAAGGTCAGCAGTTCGGCGATTCGAATCCCTAGCACTGCGTAATGGAGTGAGCTCCCATTACTTGTCCCAGTTTCTGTCAATCTAGCAGTTTGAAAGCATGTAAAAATGCAAATAGAAAAATAGGGACCCCTTTGTTGGGAAGCTAACAGCGTTCTGTGCACCTTCGGTGTTTAGTCATGCCAGCCAGATGACCATGGAGATGTCTTTGGACAGTGCTGGCTCTTCGGCTTTGTAATGGAGATGAGCACCTCCCCCCTAGAGCCAGAAACAACTAGCATGTATGTGCGAGAGGAACCTTTACCTTTAGCTCAGGTTTCATTAGGACTTCTTTCAGAAGAAATGAACATAGTTCTGGAGAGCAGGACTCATAGGTAGTCCATAATACCTGACGTTCTTGGTCTGAAGATGCCTTCTTTGGCTATTTTGCATTATCATCAACTTGGTAGCTTCAAAAGCTTGTCATCTAATCTTTGCATCCATATTTTCTAGTTCTGAGTACTCACTATGCCTCATGGTGTTTCCATCACAAACCAAGACTTGAACATCAACAGAATGTCCCTAGTTGTGTTAGTTCCTGAACTTCAGGAATGCAACTTGGATTTTGGAGAAGAACATTCAGAATGAGACTAGGAGCAATGCCATATCCCCGATTTCATCCTTCTTCATGTTCAAAACAAAATGAATATGATCTCACCTGCCACTTAAACTGGAGGGGTTTCAGCATTTTCAGCTAAATCTATCATTGTAGGCTTGGCTCCCTAGAAATAATTCCAGTTTCCTGTGTAAAAGAATGACATGTTTATCCTTTCCATTTTTACGCAATAAATTTTACAGTGTATATTCAGCATGCCATGAATCATACAACAATAGTGCCCATTTGTCACAGTCCTGATAATTTGCTTGTATTTTTTTTTCTTTGAATTTTATACTAAAGCGAGTGTTGCACACATTTTTAGGAACCTAAATGTCTCTACTTAATTATAGGCCTTGATGCACAATGGAGTTTGCATTTAAAGGGAGAACAATTTGCAATTCTTCTAACAATTCTAAAGGATAATTCAGGAATGGTCTGGAACAGGGATGCACAACTTAAAACTCAGCGCCATATGAGGCCTCTGAAAAATTTGAATACTGCTCCCAGAATACCACTATCATTTGCTAATAATGACTTATAATGGTTAAGGTGAAGAATGGGAAAATTATTAAATTCATGAAATAATTATATTAAATGTATTGGGTGAATAGACAACCAGGGGCTGCACCTAATGGATCTCGGCTGATTTCAGGAACCAAACAGGAACAATCCTGGCTAGTCCTTGGATAGAAGAGGAAATCTCCAAGCTGTAGACCAGTCAGAGAAATTAAAAGATCCTCCAGTAGAAGGTGATACAGACCACATCTGTATTACTGCCTGAAAACCTACATTAATGTCAGATGCAAACAAACAGACCCATCTATGTGGTAGAGTTCAAACTTGTTACTTTATTGTTCTATGTCTATTTTACAGGAATCTCCTGAGTCTGGTGGGTTTTGCCTGATAAGACCAGATAAGGCTCAAAGGCATTCAGGGGGACTCAGACCTGCTCTCTTGTGTTTATGGAATGAATCCAGACTAATTTCCTGCTTGACCCATTCTTCTAACTGGAACAGTTGCTCTCAACATTGGAGAAGAATTACAGGAATTGGCTGATTGGAAGGTATATTCATTATTTTATTTCAATTAAATTTCTAGTTTGTTCTGGACCCATCTACTTTCAGGAGTGCAGATTCTTACACCCAACCAACACTGGTTGAAATGACCTTCAACTTCCTTAGACATAGAGCCAACTTGCATTCTGGCAACCAACTGGAATGCCTCTTTTCTTCTCCTGATTTCATTCTTTCCTACTTCTCCAACTACAAACACAACATTGCACATCAAGCTCTCAACCGATGTTTGATAGGGATTTCTCCACCCTTGTCTCCAACCTCCAGATAAGAAAAGAGAGTTTACACCTTGGAGGAATCCTTCCTCCTGCAGAGGAAAAGGCAATGATCTACTATTGTCTTCAAATGCTGACCCAACCATCCATCGCTCTGCTTATGGGACTTTTGACAAGACTATTATTCTCACCTCTGTGACGGGCCCAACAATTGATTGCCAAGAAGGATGGAGACAAAGGCCTTTTTCATCATTGAAGACTGAGGAGTGAATTTATTTTAGGAAATTAAACTGATTTATCCTTCCAGAATTTTTTTTAAAAAGACTGTATGCTTAAAAACACTCAGAGCTGCTAACAGAATTTTGAAGCATAGAGATGCATCTTCTTCAGATTATCCTTGCATTTACTGTAAGTCACCAAATGCCATTTTTGTAAGTCATTCCCTGCAAGAAAGGGAAAGGACCTTAGATCAGTTCTTCCAAACATGGGTTATATAGATGTTAGAGTTGGCATTCCATCCAAAGATGTATGTTTTATGTAATACCTCAAACGACCCACATGTAGATTGAATGTTCTAGAGCAGAGGTCCCCAATTTTGGCAATTTTAAGACTTGTGGACTTCAACTTCTAGAATTCCTCAGTCAGCCATGCTGGCTGGGGGATTCTGGAGTTGAAGTCCACATGTCTTAAAGTTGCCAAGGTTGGAGGCTCTTGCTCTAAACTTACATGTACAGCAGAGGTGGCATTCAGCTGGTTCTAACAAATTCTGGAGAACCAGTAGTGGAAATTTTGAGTAGTTCAGAGAACCGGCAAATATCACCTCTGTCTGACCCTGCCCCCATTTCTTCTCTGCCTCCTGAGTCTAGATGATCAGCTGGGTCTTCTTTGGTTGCCCTGCAGAGGAGAACAGAGCTGGAAAGCAGGTCAGTGGGGTGGGGAAGGAATGGGGATTTTGCAGTATCCTTCCCCTGCCATGCCCCCAAGCCATGCCCACCAAACCACGCCCACGGAACCGGCAGTAAACAATTTTGAATCCCACCACGGAGGTACAGTATGTTTATCTACATACACTTTCACATATAACTGTCCAACAAATCTAGGTGTATTTTTTGCGGTTGCCCTGAAAGAAATTTGGAATGGGGAATGTTGAAGATGAGCTCTGAAACAAGCATCAAAAAGAACTAACATTGTGCATTGCATGGATGTAGATGAAACTTGTTTACAGAAATGAAGAATGTTTGTGTGTGTGTGTGTGTGTGTGTGGGTCTGTCTGTGGTATGGGTGTATTAGAGCATTATATGTGAATAACAGAAGTGCTGCTTAACTAAGTTTAAGAAGTTTGGAAACCCAGCTGGCTTTGAGAGCAGAGGTCAGACTTGTTTATTTTTAAATCTTCTGTTAATCGATACAGTTAGATTTCTGTATTGAAGAACTGTCTGGTTTTAGCCTAAGGGAGATGCCGTCTCTTTTCACTTCTTTGGAGTATATTACAGAGCCTTTGTGTTTTCTAATTGGCCTTTTCTGGTAAGCAATTCCATCCAAACCAAAACATTTCCTTCTAACCTAAAAGATGCGAACACAAGGATTTTCTAAAGGTCTATGGAGATTCTCAGTCATCCAAGGTGCTTTTTCGAGAGGCAACTGGACTTCGTTTTTTCTTGAAGATGTTTCACTCCTCATCCAAGAAGCTGTCAGCTTTGGAACCATATTAGCACCAGATACTTCCATGCTGCCACATTCTTGAGCCTGGGAAAATCTCTTGGAGTGTATATGGTTAGACATAATAGCATTCTTCTTCTAAGTCAAGGTCATGTTATTTCTGTACCTGGCTGAGGAGTGGTTGAGGGGACGTTCCATGCTGGGATGGAAGGTGATTGGGGCATGTGATGCAATAAGAAGTGCAGGGGGTGGATTTGTAATTTTTTACTTATTGAAGAGAAACCCAGAATTTTCAGATTTGGGGTTTTCCAGATGTGCCAGTTTACTACTCTAACAAAAAGGAACCTTTGAGAAGATGTCTGTTTCGGAGTTATTGGTTGGAGTTGAGGTTTTCTGGAATGCTGACATTCTCCAAAGCTTCTTCAGTTCTGAAGAATTGAACTCCAGAATTGACGAAGCTTCTTGGATGTGAAGCGAAACATCTTCAAGGAAAAACAAAGTCCAGTTGCCTCTTGAAAAAGCACCTTTGGAACTGTTCTATTTTATAAGGCTCAGCAATGGCTAATTTGACAGAGTTTTCACTGCAGCTTTTCCTAAATTGAGGCAGTAAAAAGCATGAAAAGACCATGAGAGAAGATCAGGATTATAATGCAGTATAATGTAGTACTAACTGACATCTGTTCTGTGCAAAAGATTTAGCTTCATGCTCCAGCATCTTCTGATAGGATTTGAAACTCAGAAGAGACATTGATAGTGCTGATGGGTCTAAGCTGGATAAACCAATGGTGTATCTTTGGCAGAATAAGCTTCCAACAAGAAAAGCAGATAAGCAGAACACATGGCACATCACCGTGAGGCCACTGTGATCTACTCTAGCAGTGTGAGCTGACTCAAGCAACAATATCCAAGATTCCAGAAATAGAACCATCTCAGAATTTCTACTGAAATCCTTTTAAGTGATGATTGTGGGAACTAAAGCTGAGATCTTCAACTTTTCAGTTTATTTGGAATGACTCTTCTCCAGAATAAGTGGGATATTGTTGAAGGGAGCTATATTAACTATCAGCATAATTATGACCTATTCTAGGGAAAAGAAGGACTAGGGATGACATGATAGCAGATTTCTAATATCTAAGGGACTGCCACAAAGAAGATTGGGTTAACCTATGCTCCAAAGCACCAGAAGGCAAGACAAGAAACAATGAATGGAAGCGAATCAAGGATAGATCCAACCTAGAAGTACAGAAGAATTTCCTGACCATTAGAACAATTAACCAGTGGGACCATATGCCACCAGAAATTGCGGTTGCTCCATCACTAGAAGTTTTTAAGAAGAGATTGGAGAGCCATGTGTCTGAAATGGTATAGGGTCTTTTTGTCAACTCAAAAAATATTTCTATGGTCTTTTTAGAGCATAGAAAGGGAGAGGGGAAGGGAGTTTGCTTGGAAATCGAAAGTGCATTCCACAAATGTTTTCAAAGATAGTAACTAGGTGACTAAATTTCTGCTGTACAAAAATCTAACTGGAGAACCTGATTGATGACTCTGGGCTACGGATGTGTCCCGTTGGAGAATATGAATTATGACACACCACACCCAGAGGGTTGGGGGAAAAGCCAGGGTCAAGGGCGACAATGAAATGTGTCTCAGAGTCGGCTACAGTGTTGGACATGTTAACTCCCAATAAATCCTTTGGAAGTTTTGGAAGTTTGGCTCAAGACTCATGATTTATTTGGGGTAACTGCTGGAATCCTGATACTTTTGCTTGAGCAGAAGGTTGGGGCTAGATGACCTCCAAGGTTCCTTCCAATTCTGGAGAAAATGGTTTAAATCATTCAGTTCATTTGCTTTCTTGAGATGTTCTTCTAAGCAAGAAGTTTCACCTTAGGACAAACTCCGGTGATCAAAGAATCCATGTCTCGTCCTCTATGGTTCTAAACCAAATTCACTTGAGATGAGATGGGTGACATATACAAGTGTAGTAAACAAATAAATAACAATGATCCATATTTTGCTTTCAAATACTTTCACTCCTTCAATAATTTGCTTGAAAGATTCCCCCCCCCCCAAAAAAAAATCTATCTCCAAATGTCACATCCAGCGGTGATAATTACCCCATCTAGTACACTGGTTAATAAAGTGTTGGCATGCAGATCTACTGTGTGATATAGAATGGGTGGTAAGGAACAAATTTGGGACCCTAAGGAGCCATTGTAGGACTGCTGCCAATATTCCATCTCAATGATTTGAAATGGCACCACTGTTCCTTCTTGCAATGAATTCTTCTTTCCTACTGTTTCAGAGATGAACAATTCCCTACTCCAAGCGCCGCTTTTCCAATAGGTATCAGGAGGTGTTTTTTTTTTCTCTTTTAATTTTCTCCTTAACTTATTTGCAGACACACACACACACACACATATCCTGAAAACAGAAACCTGATATGAACTCCGCATCTATCTGCTTCATTTTTCTGCCACACAATCTCTTTAGATAATTAGCATTTGATTCTTTTTAAACAGATGGGGTTTTGCTATCTGTGGGCACTGCAGCTTAAAATCAATCTTGAGCAAATATTATATTAATTTCCAAGCTTCTTGTCTCTGTGGAAAACCTACCACCCCAACCCCTCTTCTCTTCTTAGAAGGCAGTAATGGTGGGAACATTAATATTAAATAATTATGACTTTGAAAGATTAAATGAATGAAAGGGAGGGGGGAGAAAAATGATGATGGGAAAGATAAGTATCTTGTTAAACGGTGAACAGCGTATAAAAAAACAACAACATTTCATCCTGCTGGATTGCAATTACGACCACTTTGGAATGTAAAATAAGTTCTTCACAATTTCACTTGTTAATACCACTTTATAATGCCTTGTTAAGGCCACACTTGGAATACTGTGAAAAAGATGTTGAGACTCTTGGAAAGAGTGCAGAGAAGAGTGACCAGGATGATTAGGGGACTGGAGGCTAAAACATATGGTGAATGGTTGTTGGAATTGGGCATGGCTAATCTAGAGAAGAGAAGGACTCAGGGTGAGATGATAGCAGTCTTCCAATATCTCAGGGGCTGCCCCAAAGAAGAGGGAGTCAAGCTATTCTCCAAAGCACCTGAAAGCAAAACAAGAAGCAACGGATGGAAACTCATCAAGGAGAGAAGCAACCTAGAACGAAGGAGAAATTTCCTGACAGTTAGAACAATTAATCGATGGAACGACTTGCCTCCAGGAGTTGCAAATGCTCCAACACTGGAAGTTTTTAAGAAGAGATTGGATAACCATTTGTCTGAAGTAGTATAGGCTTTCCTGCTTGAATAAGGGGTTGGACTAGAAGACCTCCAAGGTCCCTTCCAACTCTGTAATTCTATATTCTCTACTTATTTCCAACTCATAAGCCACCTACCAGAGTAAACAAAGTCCTTTGTTTGAGGTTTTTTTTTTCCCCTTTAATGTCAAATCTGCAAAATATAATTTTCAAAGAAGAGTGTTGAAAAAAGTACACAATGAACGTGATAAGCCAATAGGACTAGTTATGTTTTGTTTTTGTTTTTAAAAAAGAGCTTATATTAAGATAAGTTGCATCAGAATTGCCTGCCTTTGTGAAATGCATGAATTAGAGTGAAAGCAGAATGAATATTTTTTTTAAAAAAAGACCTTTAAATTAATAATTGTGTAAAATTGGGGGTATTACAGTGAAAGCCTCTCTACTGCAAACAAAGAGAATGTTTAAAAGGTTACACAGCAGACTTAAATACTTTAGCCAACCAAAAAAGAGAGAGAGAGAGAGAGACTTTTATCAATCTGAAAACCTGCAGCTCCTATTAATATGAAAAATGTGACTGTTATCATCGCCACTAATATTGGTAAGAAGTGAAGCCAGGGAACAAGCTCCTGGATGAGATGGGGACAGAATGAATACAGTTAGTCCTCGACTTATAACAGTTCCTTTAGTGATCGTTCAAAGTTACAACGGCACTAAAAAAGTGACATGACCATTTTTCACACTTATGACCATTGCGGCATAGTGTGCTGCTGTCTATTTTTATATGTGTTTAGGATTTTGTCTGTAATATAGATGGCCTAGCTGCCAAATGGTTCCAGTTTAACTTAATTGTGGGGAAAAAAGGTGGGGAAAAAAGATGAATATTATCCAAATGAGATAATTCTCTTTCTCCCTCTTCTCTCCCTCCCTCTGCCTCATCTCTCTCTCTCTCTCTCTCTCTCACACTCACACACACACACACACACCCTCTGTCCCTCTCCCTCTCCTTCCTCTTTCTCCCTTTCTCTCTCTCTCTCTGTCTCTCTCTCTCACACACTCACACACACACCCTCTGTCCCTCTCTCTCTCCTCCCTCTTTTTCTCTTTCTCTCTCTCTCTCTCTCTCTCACACACACACACTTCCCTCTCTTGTCTCTCCCTCTCTTTCTCTTCCCCTCCCTCCTTCTCCCTTTCTCTGACCCCCCCCCCTCCTCTCTGGTCGGGTTACAGCCTTTGACTCTTGCATTCAAGAAATTATTTCAGCAGGGCTGGCTTAGTTAGCAGCAGGCTGTCCTTTGTCACGGAGTGCCTACTGGGAGATCAGATAAGATATTCACTTCTACAAATTGGCTGGGAGGTTTATTTTTCCCATGGCAGAGCTCGCGGGGTTAAGGGGCTGGACGTGCCCACTCTCTGGCAGAGTTGGTGGGGATATAATTGTAACTCAGGACTGACCAGGAACAGCATTTCATTTCTCTGCTGTTCACGCTTGTTTTCAGAAGAGGAAACCGACTTGCACACAAAGGCATGCAATTATGTCCATGCTCAATTTCCCCCCCCCCTCTTAATTTAATTGCCAGTGGTACAAATGGCCACATTCTCTCCAGAGAACCAGCACATCCTAGGCAAATAAAAACTGAGGTTTCCAGAATGCCAATAATATTGTAGGAATCGAGTTGTTATAATCCCAAGGCCTCTTTAATCAAGACTGCTGGTTTCCCACAGCCGCAGTGAGGTGAAAAGCAGGGATTTGCAGCAGTTTCTGTTGGAGAAGGGAGGAATGTCCTTTCCTTTTCAAAAACACTGGGACAAATGTCTCTGTGGATGTGCCGGGGTGTAAATGCACGTATGTGTGCTGTGGGATTGTGAAATCTCTTTGGGTCAGTCATGTGATGAGCAACTGGCATGATTTGCAGCTATAATTTTGGGCTCAATAACACTGGTAAGTGAAGGATTATCTGTACTGGATAGAACTCCTATGGGTGAAATCTGAACTTCTGATGCACAGAAATCATGTCCAAGAATAATCTTCCACCAAAGATCAGCCAATCTTGCACCATCTATATCGAGAGGCTTATTCAGTGGACTAAAACAGCAACTAATCTGCAAACCTTTCCAAGGACAACTTGCAGATGAAATCCTGCATGTTACGAAGATTTTTCCCACAAGGAAAAGCTCAGACAGACACAGAAGTAGAAATGACTCAGAGATATAATTGGGGGCCTTCTGAAATGGAAGTGTTGGTGAGATGCATTCCCAGTAGATGGCAGTGAAGAATATTCTTTGTGTACTGTGTGATATATTCCACCATGCAGAATGCAAAAGGACCTCAACAGTCTTGATTTAGCAATAGCACTTCAACTTATATACTTTACAGCCCTCTCTAAGCGGTTTTTACAGAGTCAGCATAATGTCCTCAACAATCTGGGTCCTCATTTTACTAATTTCAGAAGGAGGGAAGGCTGAGTCAACTTTGAGCTGGTGGGAATCGAACTGCCAAACAGTTGGTAGCCGGTAATCAATAGAAGTAATCTGCAGCAATGCAATCTGACCATTGTGCCACTGCGGCTCCAAGTCCGGTTCCATGCATGGTTATGTACATGATAACTGCAATGGGAAGGGAAGGGAAGGGAAAAGAAAGGGAAAAACGGAAAGGAGGGAAGGAAAGGAAAGAAAAGAGGAGAGGAAATGGAGAAGGAAACAAAGGAAAGGAAAGGAAAGGAGAGGAGAGGATAGAAGGAAAGGAAAAGAACTAGGAGAGGAAAGGAGAGGAGAGGAAAGGAAATGGAGAAGGAAAGGAAAGAAAAGAGGAAAGAAAAGAGGAGAGGAGAGAAATGGAATCCAATGCTCCTTGCCAGATTCCTAAAACAAAGCCAGCAGGAAGTCAGAATTCACTCCTACTCCCTTTGCTTTTTTGCCTATCCTTAATGTTTCTGTTTAAATATTTGAATAAAGAAATATCTCTGAAATTATGACCCAACAGGGCATATGTTGCTGAATCCCAAACAAATTAGAACTCCACTGTCATGCCTGGTCGAGGACCCTGTGCCCAAAACAATTTGATCCCACCAAACACAGAATTAGTTGGAACAAGTGAAAAGAGCTTAGAGATGGCAGAAGCTTATTTTTCAGAAGTGAGTTTGGTTGTAAAAAGCCATATTTAGGGTTTTTTTTTTTCACTAGCTCAAGTAAGATGGGACAAATAAGGATGGACAGGAGAGAAATCTGTTTAGTTCATATTTGAATGCAAATTTACAGCAGTCCCCTCGATTCTGCCAGATTAAGTGATTGTCAGTCAGGCGAAAATATATACCAGTCAGGAAGTACTGGACAAAATAGTATTTGCAAAAACGATGTACTTTAGACCACATCTCAACAATAATGCCTCTGCTTGCTGAACAGTCTATTCACAGAACACAAAAACTATTTAGTGCAAAGATCTTTAAAAACATATATCTTGGTTTCAACACACTGGATTTGTCAGATTTGCAAAAACGAAGAGCTGGGCAGAGAGGGGGGAATGTCAGTCACCATAATTTCTTGCCAGTTTATTTTTTATTTATTTTTCAGAAGGGATAAGAAAAAAAAAAGAGGAGAAGGGAAAGGCAAGGAAGGAAAAGAGGGTAGAAGAGAAGGAAGAGAGAGAGAGAAAGCAGGAGAAGAGAAGGAAAGAGAGAGAGGGAGAGAGTGAAAGAAAGAGGGAAGGAGAGAGGGAGGGAGAGAGAGACAATGTCAAATTTAATAAAGGCAAGATATGAATGAATAAATGAATGCCTGAATGAATGCCTGAATGAATAAATAAATATATGCCACTCGTCTCATCTAGAGGTGATTCTAGATGGCTTATGATAAAAACAATTAGATAAAACCTGAAAACAATAAATATTAACACTAAAACTGGTTTCAAATGGACAAAGATGGGGAGGAAAAAAGCAGGATGGGGTCTTATCTCAATTCATTAGCCATTTCCAGAATCAGGACCATCTATTGGAGCCCAAGGCCAATTGGCAGCACCTAGTCCTTAGGCCCTTAGCAAAATATTAAGCATACATGAGACATGATCAACCTCTGAAAACATTTGTTAACCAGTCTTTCACCTGTACTGTGGCTTCCTCTCTACTCTGTTGGAATGCTCCCAAACCATCATCTCCTGCTGATTCCTAGAGAATCTTCTCTCTCTCTCTCTCTTTCTCTCTCTCTCTCAATCCAGGTGATCTGCTTCAGGGTAGGGAAGGAAAGTTTCCCTTTCTATACCTTTGGGGGGGAAGGATATTTAGCTGTACTACTTCTTACCCCCTTGGTGGAGTATTGTAGCTTCAAGGAACCTGTCTTCATTTCCTGGCACCCAACCAACATTCCTTATCCCTTGGAAGCCAAGCCTACCTATAGACCCTGCAGCGGCAGCAATAACAACAACATAATTCTATAGCTCAAATTGCAAGTTTGGTGTCCTGAGGGGATAGAGTAGATTTGGGAGGTGGGGTCAGTTGCAGTCAGAATCTCATGCTTTTTATGATGAGCAACGGTGAGCTTGTTGGGAAAGGAATTGGGTTTTGATGGCCCAGGAAAATGCAAGGATGGAGAGGAGAAAAGCGACCGAAGGTTGAAAAGGACATTGACCTTGAAGGAATCCTGGCACAATGTAACAAATCCCAGCTTTTCTTGGAGAGTTGTGTCGGAGGAGTATCTGATTTGCCAATGGATGTTCTTTCATATATTCTGCTTTGAAACCACCTCACTTGGACAAAACAAAACAAAAAATGATAGAGTCTTGGTGGTAGGATGTGGTTGGTCCTTACAAGAGGACTTTAGCAAACATCCTCAGGAATATATTTGAGCAAAGTACCTCCCCATGAAAAGCTAGATATCTACAAGTTGAGTTGAAACTTCCCCACCACAAATCTTTTGTTTGCAAGTCATTAAAATTATACCATCTTGACCATGATGTATTAGTGGCAGGATCTATAGCTGAACACAGAAGGGTCACTGCATAGCTGAAAAGGTCATTTTGATCATTGAGACCAACCTTTTACAAGATGCAAGCATCCATAGGGAAGCAACCTAAGCCTTAATTTGGCCCCATAGAATAACTACTTCTTTTCATCATAAACCACAATCTAAAATTATAGGACAAGGGTGACAGAAGCTGGAGGCAGAGTGAAAAGTGGAAACAGCCTAGAATTTCTACATAGTCACAAGTAAGCTAATTGCAACCCTTATTGAGTGCCATTGACCCTTATCTATCTGTAACTGACTGTTACTTGAAAAGATTCCTGTACATAGGCTTTTAGCAATGGAGCAGTTGACCTGAACTTTCATTTGTCAACCTCATCTCTTGTAACCTGGCAAAAATAGCTGGATTATTATAGAATGCTAAGCCAAAAAAATATTAACTAACCAATCAGACACCAAATGCATTAGTTTGATGTGCTGTGCTTGTGCCATCTCACTATTCAAATACCCTGTAGGCTTATTCCTGATTATGCACGGGTGGGGAAAAATATTACCTTACATAAGCATTGGCAAGATACATTCTCATTCTTTTTCATTTCATCAACCAAGCCCATATAGAAAATTCAGTCTTCTTTCCTGCCTATTTCCTCAAAGTTGAGTGAAAGTTCCCCTACGGTAAATATTGGCTCATCCGATTATTTTTTCTCTCCTTAGGATTGCACTGATTGTTTCAAAATTACCCAGGAGCTTTTAGTAAGAGGTTTAGATAAAACAGTGTTAAAAAGAACGGCTTAAAATTTCACCAACTCCTGACTTAAATTGAATCTTTTTTAGCCTTATTAATATTTCAGAACTGGGGCAGAAACAGCCAGTGTTAAGATTTACACACAGTCTCTCCTTCCTCTCTCTCTCTCTCAAGACATTCAGGAAATCCAGAGACCTTTGGTGCAAAGCTTTGCAAATAAAGATGGTGTTATGAAAACCTATATTGATGAGCTAAACTGCACCTGTTGCTTTCTCTTTCCCTCTCTTAAGAGGCACTTTTGCTTAAAAAAGATTATTTTTGAAACCCTGTAAGTAAACTACAAAGCCCCCTTCCCCCCTATTTCTCCCTACTCCAATCAACCTGAGAAAACAGTCTCCACAGGTGACTGTTAAAATAAACTATTTCTTGCAGCCTGCAGCTTCATTTGCATAAACTGAGCTGTTCTGCAAATAAAAACTTGATATTTATGCGATGGATTTTTTTCCTCTTCATCTCTCTCTCTCCCTCTCCCTCCCTCCCTCTCTCTCTCCCTCCCTCCCTCCCTCTCTCTCTCTCCAATGAGGAGGCAACTTGGAGACAATGAATTAATGTCAAGGAAAATGTTGAAACCAATGATATTTTTTGGCATGGACATTGGTGCAAGCATTCCAGTAGAGATTGATCTTGGTTTATCAAGAGACTTAAGAAGCAGGTCTATCTCTTAATGAATTGTGATCCTTTCCTTTTTAGGGATGGGTGAACCAGTCAGGAATTGACTTGAGTTCAGGATTCAATGGGGACAAACATCTGAAGTCCAAAGGGGAAAAAAATTCAATTGGTTTAAGAAAAACAAACTGAGCATATTGTCCATATTGGGATTTTTCAATTTTATACAACTCTTCACATTGAAAATTTTGGTCAGATTGTAGACTGGAGCACCAGTCAGACACATACACCAAAAATTAAGGAGGGATAAGAATACAAGGATGTGATTCAGGGAAAGACAGAAACTCTCACAGGAAAAAAAAAAAAAACAAAACTTTTTTTCAAACTAACCTACCTAAAGTTGTAGCAGAAGAGTGAGAGATTCCACACTTTCTCCATATTTCTTAGTTTCAGATTCGTCCGGCAGGCACAGTAACTATTCCCCAGTCTCCTTCTGCTTAGCTACCTGCTGTTTTGCCTTAACAAACACACTGAAGTTTTTTTCCCATTATTTATTAAGGATGGCTATTGGGTTTTGCTCTCACTTCCCTTCTTTGTGCATGCATACATGATTGTCAGACCCCCAAAGTCACATGAAGTTACTTCTAAGACATTTCTTCATTGTTCTTCATGTATAGACAGAATTTTGCCAAACTAAAGCAAACTGCTTGCATCATTAAAGATATACTCTGAGAATTTCTAGGGAGTTAACTATTTAACTCTTAACTCTCTTCCTCCAAACCCAAACTATTTAAACTTTGCTGTCTCTTGGTTCTTTGGTATATATGAAGAATTCCTCCTGCAAATCCAGACTACATTCCACCCTACGGGAGAAAATTATCTTATGGTACCCGAGGGATTCAGTTGGAGGGGCAATACTGTAGAAGTGGGGGAAGCTACACCATGCATGTTGTTGAAGATGAGGGTTTTCACTTTCCTTGTTTATTTGAAGTTGGTGTTATTTTCCCCAAGTCAAGTTTTTTAAAGGAATAGACTGCCAGGGTTTGCCTCTTCCCTGATTCAAAATGGCAGGAGACCACACCATCAATTGGAGCCAGAGGATTTGCCAATGGTCAGACTCTAAACCCAAAAAAAGACACATTGAGGTTCTTCATGTAGAGACAGAACCTTGCCAAACTAAAGCAAACTGCTTGCATCATTAAAGATATACTCTGAGAACTGCTAGGGGGGAGCTATTGTGACTCTTTTCCTCCTGACCAAACTGTCTAAACTTTGCTATCTCTTGTTTTATCTCTGAAATGCAGCCCCTTCCTCCTGAGAATCCAGAACTACATTCCACCACAACAATTTTCAAAAGGAACAAAGGAAAGAGGGAATGCTGGATCCCAAAAGTGAAAACTTCTAGAGAACTTTGACTTCTGTAGATCTACTTCTTCCTTCATGACCTTCTGACTCAGAGTATTTGAAGAGGATAGAGCTTAACAGAAGATCTAACTCATCCTGTCTTGGAATGAATGTTAATTCCATAGCTGGTGATTATCATCACAGTCTTCTGTCCAACAGTAATCCTCCACTTTAAAAGACACAGATGCCACTTCAGAAATATCCAGACTTCATTCTTAAAAGATGGACTAATTGGCCAGAAGATAGAATGCCATACTGAGCTTCACCTCCAACTCTTGCTTCCCAATAGGAGAGTAGAAGACAGAGAAAAGAATCCTAGATGCAGCCCAGCATGGAACCTGGTCTTTTGTTACCCTCCCAAACACATCAAATCCTTTTTATGAAGAGGGAAGAGATTCTTTGTCAATATGAAACCAAGGGGAGTAAGTGGAGGCAAACTCTTAAAGCTCAACAGACAACCATTGGCTGCCTGAGTTTATCTGTACTCATTCATTGGCTGGGAAAGGCAGCTTTGGATTGGCTGCCAGCTCTATACAAGTGTGCTAGACTTACAAAGACACTCATGTGCTGTTCCTATGGCACCTTGATCTACTGAAATAATGAGAAGAGTCTGCTTAATGGCTGCATTATAATCATGAAATGAAAAGCATTGGTTGACACAAAGGCCAGTCATCTAGAAGTAGGCCAGAGCATCAGAGCTGGTGGAGGAAAGAGGCTTTCCCTGATTGGAGACCAAACCAGTTGCACAGTTCACCTGCCACTCAGTTCCTAAAGGAACAAAAAGCCCTCCGGAGACTCCCTTGTCCCTCACCCCACCTCTCCTGGGAAGGGCCCCCAGCTGCAAAAAAAGGAGAGACTTGACTCATCCTGCCTGCCAGTAATTACATTATTGGCTGGCTCGCTCTCAGATGCAAAACTGCAACCAACTTTCCATTTTAATTGAAATTTCCTGGGATGTGTTATTACATGGCAGGGATAGTTCCACCATGCTAATGATCCTTTGCTTAGATGATTATCCAAGTGTCTCTCCAGCTGCTATTTCATTATTATATTATTAATGATCAGATAGGGTCTGTCACAGGCAAGATGAAGCCTATGTAGAGCAGGCAGTGGAGAGAGAGCAGTGCATGAATGAAAAAAGACAACCGGATATGAGTCTGAAGACAGAGGCCTTCCTTGCATGTCTTATTATATGTTCCCCCTTCCCTTGTCAAGGGATGCGGTGGCTCAGTGGCTAAGACGCTGAGCTTGTCGGTCAGAAAGGTCAGCAGTTCGGCAGTTCGAATCCCTAGCGCCGCGTAACGGAGTGAGCTCCCATTCCTTGTCCCAGCTTCTGCCAACCTAGCATTCGAAAGCATGTAAAAAGTGCAAGTAGAATAATAGGGACAAACTTTGGTGGGAAAGGAACGGCATTCAGTGCGCCTTCGGCATTTAGTCATGCCAGTCACATGACCATAGAGATGTCTTTGGACAGCGCTGGCTCTTCGGCTTTGTGACGGAGATGAGCACTGGTGCCCCCTCGTGCCAGAAATGATTAGCACGCATGTGCAAGGAGAACCTTTACCTTCTCAATGCCTCTAGTAACAGTCAGTATCCAATTCGCTCTTTAGATTCAGCTACTGAATTTGTCAAAGCAACATTGGCATTTATTTCCTTTTTTGTATCCCATTTTTATGACTTTTATGAATAATTCAAGGCACCAAGCATTCATTATACTCCTTCCTCTTCCTATTTTCCCTACAACAACAATCCTATGAGATTGGTTGGGCTGAGAAAGAGGGAATGGCCCAAAGTCACCCACCTGGCTTTTATGCCTAAAGAGGGACTAGAACTCATCATCTCCTGGTGATTGGACCAAAGTCATCCAAGCAGCTTTCACCTCTAAAGTAGGACTAGAATTCACTGTTTCCTGATTGGCTCAAGGTTACCCATTCAACTTTCACTCCTAAAGTAGGACTAGAATTCATTGTCTCCTGATGATTGTTCCAAAGTCACCGGATCAGCTTTTATGTCTAAGGCAGGACTGGAATTCACTGTCTCTATCTGTCTTGCTTCTGAGTGAAAAAATGTCTATATTTTTTAAAAGCCTAAAAATGTATTGCGGTCATAGATAAATCAAAAGCAATCTGTTCCACAAATTATGCTACCATAAGGAATTCTCTTCCCTATGGTGGGGAAATGCTTCCCAAACAGAAAACCACTGATATTAGTGATGCAGTTCATAAACAGCTCTTGGTACTCATGTTTGGCTTAATAAAAACTGTATATTTACATTCATTTGTAGCTTAATAAACGCCAACCCTGTGGTTAACTCTTGCTCTCATCTTTGAACCTGCAGCAATGAAATCTATAGATTGCTAAATCATGGACGAGAAGAGTTAGAAGTTCTTCAAATGTTGACCTGGTTCTGAAGCTGAGCCTGATAGAAGTCAATAGCAATAGGACTTAGACTTATATGCTGCTTTACAATGCTTTTACAGCCCTCTCTAAGTGGTTTACAGAGTCAACCTATTGGCCTCAATAATTTGGGTCCTTATTTTGTCGACCTTGGATGGATGGAAGGCTGAGTCAACCTTGAACTGGTCAGGATCAAACTGCTGGCAGATGGCAGAATTAGCCTGCAGTGTAGCATTCTAACCACTGTGCCAACATGGAAGGAAAGAAGGGAGGGAGGGAGGGAAGAAGGACGAGCAATATCACTTAGCCTTATATACCATTTCATAGTGCCTTACAGCCCCTCTCTAAGCAGTTGTCAGGCTGCGCTCCTTTTAGATCCCAAGAAAGAAATACTCAGACTCCATGGGGTAGAGCAAAGTTATCCTTTTACTGGGAAATAAAGTGGTAGCTACAAAGCAATTCCGAAACTGAGAAATTGGCGGGTAGAATGCATATACAAAGAAATAGGTTTGCCCCCACCCCCCAAAGTTCAAATGATTCTTCCAATTAAAACTTTTGAAACGGCTCATGTGGTCATCTTCAGATGGTGATGAGACGTCTTGTCAAATGACCTTGACATATTTTGATAAAAGTTCGCAGTTGCGCAAAAGAGGAAAAGATAGCCAGGAAACAGAAAGTTAAAGACAAGAATCCCCCCTCCCCTTGCTAGCCCAGCAAGGAATGCAAACACCTCCAGCTCTCTTCCCATATAAAATCCCCCCTCCCACCGTTGCCATGACAGCCGAGAGAAATAATGAAATAATAGCAGATAGTCAGGAAGGGGAAGGTATCTTGAGGCTGACATTCGGACCCCCTAGAAGAAGGACATAAGTCCCTGAAAGAAAACAAAATAGTTACATGTTAACATTAATGTACATTTCTATGGTTTATCAGGATATTTGGCATGAAATTTCTTTAAAAGTTCAGGAGCCCTAAGGTCCTTTTCATTTACCCACTCAGAATGGGACGGAGGAAAATGTTTCCAAGCTACAAGGTATTGGGTACGACCTCTCCATTTTCTAGAGTCCAGAATTTCTTTAATTTCGAAATGTTGTTCTCCCTCAATTAATATTGGCACAGGGGGATCAGATTGGATTGGTCTCAAGGCACAGGTACGTTCTGGTTTCAACAAACTAACATGAAAAACAGGATGAATACGACGAAGAGTCTTTGGTAAAGTCAGTTGGACAGTTACAGGATTTATAATCCTCTCAATGGGGAAAGGTCCTACATACTTAGGACCCAATTTCTTTGATTTTTGGGTAGTTTGTAAATATTTGGTCGAAAGAAATACTTTATCGCCCACTTGATATGACATTTGTGGAGCTCGCTTTTTGTCAGCAAATTTCTTATGAGATTGGTGCGCCTCATCCAAAGCTTTGTGGACAATTGGCCAATTAAATTGAAGTTGAGATATCCAATCACTCAATGACTGGACAGTTGGGTTTTCACCAGGCAGTTCAGGTATGGGTACAAAATCTTGCCCCGTTGCTATTTTGAAAGGAGTGAACCCCGTACTACTGTGAACAGAGTTATTATACGCCACTTCCGCAAAAGGTAACAGATCCACCCAGTTGTCTTGTTGAAAATTTATGTAGCATCGGAGGTATTGCTCTAGTACTCCGTTAGTTCTCTCGCAGGCTCCATTAGTTTGGGGATGGTGGGCAGAGCTTAAGCTTTGGGTGGAGCCTATTAACTTCAGAAATTCCCTCCAGAAATTAGAGGTAAATTGGACTCCTCGATCAGAAACTACACGTTCAGGTACACCATGCAATCGGTAAACGTGAAGAATGAAGAGTCTGGCTAAGGTTTTCGCCGAAGGGATCTTTGAGCAAGGAATGAAATGAGCTTGTTTGGAAAACAAGTCAGTCACTACCCAAATGACCGTGTGTCCACTGCTTTCAGGTAGATCTACTATAAAATCCATGGAAATTTCCTTCCAAGGGGCAGTTGGTCTGGCCACATTCTGTAACAGTCCTGGTGGCTTACCCGGCGGTCTTTTTGCTGAGGCGCAAATCGGACAACTCGCCACATAAGTCTCAATGTCCTTTTTCAAGGAAGGCCACCAAAACTGTCGTTTCACCAAATGCAAGGTCTTCACAAAACCAAAATGACCAGCCACTTTGGAATCATGGGTTTGTTGCAATACATGGCTTCTCAGGGTTTGTGGTACATACAATTTCGCCCCCATCCAGGCTAGGCCATCTCGAATGGTGCAGTTATTCGCATTTGCCAGAAACCACTCATCTGTCTTCAAAGCCTCCTTAAACTGTTCCATCATATCAGTGGGTAGATCTCTCTCCTGGTTTCTTTTCTGTGCGCGGGTAACAACAGGGGCAGCCAGTTGTGTAGTGGATACGATTGGCCTAATCACTTCTTTTCGGATACTGTTGTATTGAGGCATTCTAGACAAAGCATCTGCCATAAAATTTTTTCCCCCCGGGATATATTTCAAGGAGAAGTTGAATCGCTTGAAGAACTGAGCCCACCTAACTTGTTTAGGGGAGAGTTTCCGGGGGGTCTTTAAAGCTTCTAAGTTTTTATGGTCAGTCCACACTTCAAATGGGTGTTTCGCACCTTCCAGAAAATGCCTCCAAGCTAATAAAGCCCAACGGACTGCAAATGCTTCTTTCTCCCAAACGGCCCATCTCCTTTCAGTCTCAGTGAATTTACGAGAAGTGTAAGCGCATGGTTGTAGTGTTCCCTTCTCGTTCAATTGGAGTAAGACCGCCCCCACTGCTACATCGCTTGCATCAGCTTGGATCACGAAAGGGGCGTCCATGTCAGGGTGTTTCAGTATTGGTTCTGCAGCAAAAAGTCTCTTAAGTTTTTCAAATGCAGCTTGGCACTCCATAGTCCAATTCAATGGTTGACTGGGCTTTGGTTTCAATTCCCCCTTTGTTTTTAGGAGGTTGGTGATGGGCATAGCTATTTTTGCGAAAGACGGGATGAATTGGCGGTAAAAATTTGCAAATCCCAGAAAACTTTGAAGCTGTTTACGAGTTTTCGGTGGGGCCCAGTCCAAAACGGCTCGCACCTTTTCTGGGTCCATTTCAATGCCTTCGGGGGAGATACGATATCCCAAGTAGTCAATTTTTTCTTGATGGAACTCACATTTGGATAATTTGGCGTATAGTTTGGCGGCCCTCAGCTTGTGTAACACAGAGCGTACCAACTTCACGTGCTCGTTTCTTGTCTCTGTGTAGATAAGAATATCATCAAGGTATACTAGAACACCTTTGTACAAATGTTCGTGAAGCACTTGATTGATCAATTGCATGAAAACAGCAGGCGCCCCCTGTAAGCCAAAAGGGAGGACATTGAACTGGAAACACCCCATTGGGCAGTTGAACGCAGTCTTCCACTCGTCTCCCTCCTTTATCCGGATCCGGTAGTATGCCTCTCTCAAGTCCAGCTTTGTGAAAATTTTCCCCTTTGCCAGGTGGGCTAACATGTCCTTCATCAGAGGGAGGGGGTACATGTTCTCTACGGATACTGCGTTCAGGTTTCTATAATCAACTACCAGACGTTTGGAGCCATCTTTCTTCTCGCGGAACATCACAGGGGCCGCTACTCGAGGTCTGGCAGGCGTGATGAAACCTCGTTCCAAGTTCTTGTCAATAAATGCCCTCAATTCCTCCAACTCCCCCGGTGTCATCGGATACATCTTCGGTTTCGGGAGCGTCACACCCGGCAGGAATTCAATGCTACAATCGGTCGACCGATGGGGGGGGAGTTCGTCGGAAGCCTCTTCACTAAACACCTCTCTTAAGTCCCAATACTCCTTCGGGATTTTCTCCTCTCCTTCCACGTGTTCGGCACCCGTAGAAGCTATCTCGGCGAGTGCCTGGGACTTCGGATGGGATTCCTCCTCCCCTTCCGGATAGGGTTGCTCCTCCCCTTCCGGTGGCCGATCGGTGCGGATGCGTATCCACCCCTCTCTCCAATTTACATGGGGATTCCACTTCCGAAGCCATAGTAATCCCAATATTAGAGATTGTTCCATCCCAGGGGCCACAATAAAACACAGGGTCTCATGATGGTTTCCCATGGTCATCTCTAGGGGTTCGGTTACAAAACGTGCGGGGCAACCTCCCGCCACCGACCCATCCAGTTGGCAAAAGGATATGGGCGTTTTTAGAGTTCTCAGTCCAATGCCCATCCCCTTAACCACTTTCATGTTAATTACACACCTCGTGCACCCCGAGTCCAGTAAGGCCATCATCACTCCCTCAGTCCCCGAGGTGGGCTGCCTTAACTTTATTGGGATGGTCATGGGCCCTTGATTAGGACTTACCGGGACGTCATCTTCCGAATCTGTCTCGTTCTCGTCGAGTGGGGTTGGAGGTCCCAGCTCCTCTCCCGCCGAAAGGGCGACCTCTACAACCTCTCCTGTCTTCAGCCCGGTCTCGCGGGGTTTGGTTGAGGGGTTTTTTGGCCTTCTTCCGGGGTCCCGCGTTTTCGGTGGGTTCACCTTTACTCGACAATCCACCATCCGGTGGCCCTCCTTTCCACAACGGAAACATGTCGTGGTTTTGGCTCCTGCCGTCATCCCTCTCGGTTGGGGCCCTGAGGTCTCCCGGAGACGGGGGGGAAGCGGTTTTCTCCAGGCGGGACCTCCTCTGCGTCTGTTTCTGGTCTATGTAACCAGAGGAAGGGGAAGGTATCTTGAGGCTGACAGCAGTTTACCGAGTCAGCCTGTTGCCCCCAACAATCTGGGTCCTGATTTTACCCACCTCGGAAAGAGGGAAGGCTGAATCAACCTTGAGCCTGGTGAGATTCAAACTGCCAAATTTCAGGCACCCAGCAGTCAGCAGAAGTAACCTGCAGTGCTGCCCTCTGACCACTGTGCCATTGCGGCTCAAAATTCATTCTCCTGTAGCCAAAGGACAACTGGAGGAATTGAAGAATTTAAAGATCTGCAAACATTTTCAAAGGTTTGTGAAAATCCCAAACTACGATATATGAACATCCTGGCCTGCTTTTATTAAAGTACACCAGACCAAATCCTCTCTTTATCTCTTTCTAATCTCATCAGAGGAGTTCAGTGCTGTCTTCCAAGGCCCGAGTTTGTCCATAAGTGCGGTGTGAAAACTGCAAGGGAAAAGGCAAAATTCATTTCCACAAACACGGCTGAGCATCCCTGCTCTTCAAAGCTCAGAGGCTCCTGTTGCGGATTAAAGAAATTAAACTCCAACATATCTGGAGGACTGGACTTCGGGGAGTGATAAAAGCGCCTCCAAGCAAACAGACGGTCATGCTCCTTAAAGCATTGCAGACTTTGTTGTCACAACTCCATCTTCCTGTTACATTTTTAGGGTGAGATAATTAGGGACTGCAGGATCTTCTGGAGGTTCTTAAAATAAAAGCAAATGCGTCATTGCTTAAAAAAGAAAAATCTTCCAGATAAATCCCAGGGAAAATACAACTACGCAACAACAAAATCCAGCACTTTTCATCCTTTTAATGTCAAAACTGACAGCCTGATTTCCCAAGAAATTGGTCTAAAAACCTATTTACTTGACAAGGAGCCCTTATTCCTGTTTCTGCTTCTATTAGGGTCTCCTACAGAAACTAGAAAAGGGACCTATCAGAGAGCAAAGCCAAACAACTCACCGCAAATGTTGTAGTTTGACAGCTCAGGCAAGGGGCAACTTCAGAAGAGTCAACTTCCCTTTCATATAAGCAAGTTCATTCCAGTTTTTGTGAGATGTTGTATACCTTCCTCCTCAGGGATTTGAGGATTTGAAATCTCAAGATTCAACCATTTGAGCTTTTAAAAGGGAAAAGTAGTATATGTGTGATTGTGGAGGGAAGAGGGTGTGGTCTTGAGGGACAGGAGAACTGTCCCTACTATGTCAATGGACAGATAAGAGAGATTTGAGTCTGGAACAAGAACATAACACCAATATAGCACTTAGACTTATAAACTGCTTCACCGCCCTTTCTCAGCGGTTTACAGAGTCAGCCTCTTGCCCCCAACAACCTGGGTCCTCGTTTTACCAACCTCGGAAGGATGGAAGGCTGAGTCAACCTTGAGCTGGTCAGGATCAAATTCCTGGCAGTGGACAGTGAGTTAGCCTGCAATACTGCATTCTAAGCAGTATGCCACCACAGAAAGAAAGGAAGGAAGGGAAGGTAGGAGGAAAGGAAGGAAGGAGGGAGGAAGGAACAGCAACAGCATTGGACTCATATACTGCTTCACAGTGCTTTACAGCCCTCTCTAAGCGATTTATGGAGTTGACATATTTGTCCTCATTTTACTGACCCCAGAAGGATGGAAGGCTGAGTCAACCTTGAGCCAGTCAGGATCAAACTGCTAGCAGTTGGCAGAGTTAGCCTGCAATACTGCACTCTAACCACTGCGCCATCACAGGTCTATGTAACCAGAGAAAACATCTAGAGAAACTCTCCATGATGATACAGGAAAGAAGGGGGGGA
Organism: Hydrophis major; assembly: GCA_033807585.1. Classification (NCBI taxonomy): domain Eukaryota; kingdom Metazoa; phylum Chordata; class Lepidosauria; order Squamata; family Elapidae; genus Hydrophis; species Hydrophis major. The sequence goes on from CM066334.1 coordinate 38,931,563, forward strand.
AATGCATCCAGAATGGCAAGATTCTGTTACTATAGCTTTACAATCAAAGTAGTGCTTTTACTGACCTACATGACATTGGAATTTCTAGTCTGTTCTACCTTGAAGGGATGACAGTGATCATCCAGGTAATCAGGAACCGCATACACCAGCAACCATAGCTACCATGGCCAATGCAACTGAGATCTATACAGTATCAACCATGACTGTCCAGAGGTCAAAAAAGTCAAGATGGTAGGAGTGAGCGTTGCCTCTGTTTTGCATGCGTGCATGAAAAAAAATGCATGTAAAAGGAGGATGGCCCTCCAAGCTTCTGGTTAGAGCAGGGTTCCCAACTTTGACAAATTGAAGCTGAGTGGACCATCTCCCAGATTTCCCAGCAATGGTTATGCTGGGAATTCTGGGAGTTGGAGTCCATACACCTGGAAATTGCCAAACTTGGGAAACTCTAAGTAAGAGACATCCATTTGATCATTTAAAAAAAAAAAATCCCCTGCAGGCATGTCTGTTAGTAACAGCTAAGGTGCCCCATTTTCTTATCTGTAGCCTGTAGTGTTTGGCTAAGCAGGAACCCAGATCTCTCTTTCTCTATGTGTGTGTCTCTCCGGGGGTAGGCTTCAAATTTTTTTTAGCAAGGGGCTCTCTGCCCTAATGACTAGCTGATTAGGCATGGCTGGATGGGAGTGACTAGCTGGGTAGGGTGGGTATGGCTGGATGGGAGTGGCTGGGATGTCATGTGGCTGGCTGGGTGTGGCTGGCTGGTCATGTGGCTTGGTGGGTGTGGCAACTCAACATCGCTTCTTTGCCCTAATTACTTAAAAAAAAAAGATATATACCAAAAAGTTGTTTATTATTTCATGCATTTAATACTTAAATAAAAGACTGGGTGAAACCAGGCTTAATAGCAGTGACGATGAAATCTTAGTGGAGTTTTTGGTGAGTTAAGTGATTCTTATTATTTGGGAATTAATCCCCTTGGAGGCTAGTGGCTATGTTGTTTGATTTTCTCAATGGCTCTCCCTCACAAGTGCTGAGTGGATTGTTTATCTAGCTTGCAACACTTTTACGAGGTGTGGAATGCTCTTGGCTGAATGCCCAGAAGTTAAGCCTCTTAAGAGCTCTCCCTTGCTGCTTGTCTTTCTGAAGTTATTGGGGGCTCTCCGAGCTCCACAGAGTCTTAGCTTAGAGGGTCTCCCTGGGTCTCTCTCTGTGTGTGTATATGATGGGACAATTATTAACTTCATTTACAGATCATTAAAAAGAATTGGCCATGCCTTTCTATATGAAGTCTAATCGAGAGAGCTTATGTGCAAATGTTTACCATCAAGCCACCATTAAATGACTCTAAAAGAGATGCAATTAACTTCAAAAGCAAGTCTTACTTTGGTATAATGTGTTTTTTTTTCCTCTTTTTCTTCGAGGGCAACTCTGAAATAGAAACCTTGTTTGCTAGTCACTTAAAAATGAACAATAACACAACCGCAGGCTTTGTTTGACATCTGACTGGCCCTTCATCATATCCATTGATTGGATGGTAGTGAACATTTAAATATGATTTAATGACTTGGCTTCAAACCAGAGTTGTTGTGGGAAGCTTAAATGCTTAGTGGTGCTACATATTTGGACACTAATGAGCTCCGTTGGATGAGATTGTGGTACTTTTTATTTATGGAGAAAAACAAACCGTGGACACTTGAAGCTAGCCATCGATGGGAATTGTCCTTAGTTCAGAAGAGTGTCTCCAGAGGTGGTATTCAGCAGGTTCTGACCAGTTCTGGAGAACCGATAGTGGAAATTTTGATAAGTTCAGAGAAACAGTCAATCTCATCCCTCATTGGCCCCGCCAATCCCATCTCTTCTCTGCCTCCTGTCGAGTCCCAGCTGATTGGCTGGATCTTGTTTGGTTGCCCTGCACAGGAGAACAGAGCTGGAAAGCAGGTTAGTGGGGTGGGGAGGGAATGGAGATTTTTGCAGTATATCCTTTCCCTGCCACGCCCACCAAGTCATACCCACCAAGCCATGCCACACCAACAGAATTGGTAGTAAAAATTTTGAGTTCCACCACTGGGTGTATCATGTTTGTGTGCTTCATTCTATGCAGGGAAAACACACACACACATGGAAAATGAAGAGCCCAGCTTTTGTGAAATCTCAACCAGGTTCCAGTTGCAAAGGCCACACTTAAAAATGTGCGCGCATTGAGCGAAGATGCCTGTAGATACACCAGATGGAATGAACTCTCCAGAGATCCAATTACTTCAATCTCTTACATAGCCGCCTGTTGGTACCCATAGGTTATGCAATGAGAAATGCGATGAAGAGACAACTGGATTGAAAGCCTGAAGACACGGTCCATCCAAGAGGCAAAGAAAGGAATGAAGAAAGAAGGTTTTAGCAAGATGGTCATTTTTCCCTTTCCCTTAGCCCAGGGGTGTCAAACTCGATTTTATTGAGGGCTGAATCAGGGTTGTGTTTGATCTCAGGGGGCTGGGGTGGGCGTGGCCAGCTTGACATCATTTGTGTCGGGTGTGCCTGTGGAGGTCCAAGCACTCTGCCCAAAAAAAAGAGGGGGGGGCTCCTGAGCTCCGTTTTTGGCTGCAACAGCCCCCTGCAACCTTCTGCCAGAGAAAATGTGCAGCGTCCTCCCGAGCTTTTACTGGCAGTGGCACCCCGGCTTGGTCCTTCACTGTTTCCAGGTCGGTCCCATGGGCCAGATATTAAGCACCCCATGGGCCAGATCCAGTCAGCAGGCCTTGAATTTGATACCCCTGCCTTGGTCCAAGTTTCTCTAACCTTGGCAACTTGAAGACTTGTGGACTTCTACTTCCAGAATTCCTCAGTCAGCATGCACTGGCTAGGGAATTCTGAGAGTTGAAGTCCACAAATCTTTAAGTTGCCAAGGTTGGAGACCCCTGCGTTAGCCCATAGGTCCAAGTGTTTTATGTGCATTCAGTAGCAGTCATTGTTGAAGGATTGTGTAGCATCAGATCTTTGCTGCTGCTTCTCCCCCTGTCTTTAAAACCTTGCATTAAAAACATCTGTTATTTTTGTGTGCATCTTAGCATTCCCCTCTGGCCTTCCTGATGGATGAATATTGCCACATTCCACTCGACTCCTCCTCACCAAGCCCTTCTGCCACCCATCTGCCATAGCAGGGGGTCTCCGGTTGCCTTGACAACTGAGTGGAAACCTGGTTTGCTCAGCCTCTTCTCTACAGGGCCTTCCTTCTGCTCCTTGCTTTGGCCAATAGCCTGTCTCATCCCTTCATTCTCTCTCTTTCTCTCTCCATATTTCTCTTTTTCTCTCTCTCTCTTTCATTCTGTCTCTCCCCGATTCTCTCCCTTGTCCTCTCTCTCATTTTCCCTCTCTTTCACAATCTCTCTCATTCTCTCTTGCATTATCTCTTTCTCACTCTCTCATTCTCTCTCTGTTTCTCTCAGGTTCTCTCTGTTTCTCTCTCTCTTCTGTCCCTTCCTCTCTTTCCCTCATTTTCTCTCTCTTTCTCTCTCCCATTTTCTGTCTTATTCCCATTCACTCTTTCTTATTCTCTTTCACATTTTCCCTCTCTTTCCTCTCTCTCTCATTTTCTCTTGTTCTCTCTCTCTCACTCTCACTCTCTCCATTTGTGAAATATTTTGCTTTTTCAGCCCTTCGGTGCTATTCCCTCATGACTAGCATTCTAATTTTCCCAAGGAAGCTGTCAGACATCATCCTAGTTAAGATGAGACCACGAAAGACCCTGCAGTGATGGATAGATAATCTTTGGAATCAAACAGCAGCCAACCCTAAGGATAATTCCCCATGTCCAGCGGGAAAGAACCTTTCTGTCTTCCCAATTACAAAAATAAAACAAAATCAAACCAAACAACAGCCTCATAAAACCTTCTCCATCTGGATCCCAGTGATAATAAGGGCCATCCAATTTGACCATTCCAGGCTGTCAAATGCTTTGTTCTGACTTCAGCAGGATTTCTCTCCTTTTCTATTTGTTTTGCTTTCCTGCAAATCCCTGCCTTTGAGTTTACTACACAGATGCCTAGCCCACACAGTTTTAGCTCCAATGTTGGTGTCATACTGCTAGAAAGAGTTTATTGGTGAGAGATTTAATTCCACCATTTTAACAACAACAACATTATGCCCTTTCAAGTCAGGTCAAAAGCTGAATTTTCAAGTCAAAGACATGTACAGGTAATTATTTAATTGCTTGCACAGGTAAATTCAGAGATTTAGCTAGTTACTGTAGGCAGAACATATATAGGCTTCTAAAACTAGAATGTATATATGCATTTTATAAAAGGGCTGAGTGCCGGATTATGCAATAAATTCCTTTCCTTCTCCTCCTCCATAATTTTAACTTTAGTCATCTTGGAAAATTCCCTATTTATGTCAATTCCCACATCCCAACACATAAATCCAAATTAATAATATTGGTTCAGCTTGTTTTTAGGACAGTGTTTATTTTTTTTCTGAAAAATGGGTTAACTGGAATTTACTCTGCAGTGTTATCATGATGCAATTAAAATAATATTTAACGAATTAAGCAAATTTGTTTACTTTGCAGAGAAAAACCCCTCCAGATGTATCAAACAGTTCTAACAGTCACTTGAAGCATCAATTTTGGTTTCCTTTTAAAATCTGAGCTCCTTCCATTCAGCTTTTCCATTTTTACCTTTTACCATCTTTTAGCAATGTTTTTCTGGGGTTGAAAATATTTATTGGTGAGCCATTTCAATTCCTTTCTGATGGTTAGATGGAAGAGATCAAAGGTGCTACTCTCTCTTTCTACCTCTTCTTTTCTCTTAAAGCATCTCCATCAGTGGTGGGATTCAAATAATTTAACAACCAGTTCTCCATCTGAATGATTTCTTCCAACAACCAGTTCGCCAAACTGCTCAGAAAGTTAACAACCGGTTCTCCCAAAGTGGTGCGAACTGGTTGAATTCTATCACTGATCTCCATACCCAAAACATACCACACTATATTGTAGCCTAGTTTAGAATGTCATCTGAATTAAGACCAAGACTCAGATTGTAGACGAGTTACCCACACATTATAGCCAGGAGCTGTTGCAAATAACTACAAAGCAAAAATGGATTCATAGATAAAGGGTAAGTTACTTACCTTTAAGATACCTTGAGTCCTCCTGAAAAACAGGACCGATTTCAGGAATGGTTATAAAAGGAAAGTAGCTTCCTGTAGCAGGTCTCTGATGTTTCTGCTTGTTCTTTCACAACTTCTAGAGGTGCTTGGTTATTGTTCTGAAACCAGATATGGAAAAGCAGTGGATGGAAATTAATCAAGGAGAGAAGCAACCTAGAACTGAGGAGAAATTTCTTGATACTTTCTAGAACGACAGTGGAATTAATCAATGGAACAACTTCTCTCCAGAAGCTGTGGGTGCTCCAACATTGGAGGTTTTTAAGAAGAGATGAGACAAGTGTTTGTATAAAATGGGCTTCCTGTTGGACTAGGAAATTAGACGACCTCCAAGGCAGTGGTGGTATTCTACCGGTTCGGCCTGGTTTTGCCAAGCTGGAAGTGCCAATGAGCAGCAGAGACTGAAGCGGTTCCCTCTGACACTCTGCTGTTGGGCCCACCTGCCCACCTGGGCTCCCATACTGACGTATATTCCCTGCTTTTGAAGTGCAGCTGCTGTGAAGCCCAAAACTGACATAAGTGTAGCCATTTTAGTTAGTCTTAGTATATATATTATTTTTCTTACTTTTGCTTTGGCAGTTATGGGGGAAGGGTTTCGGGCTTGCCACATTCCTAAGGGAGGAGGAGAGGAGATAGGGAGAGTTGTTTAGGCTAGGTGGTTCTTCTTCCTGTGGGAACATGAGCTGACCATGTTCAGGTCCCTTGAGGTGGAGGTTTATGACATCAAGCAACGTTGAATTACTTCTATTGGAGAATGTGACTTTGGGGGGGGGGAGGGGCTGTTTCTCACTTCTAATATGTGGGGTAATTCCAGATTCTGTCAGATCCAGAATTACCATGGACTTTGCCAATTTGATGCTTCCTTAAATAAAAGAAATTGTTTTGGAAGATGGGCTTTGCTCTTTTCTTTTTTTTAAATGGATTTCATCACTTGGAAACCTGACAGTTGCTTTGCGTGGCATGGCAAATTGCCACATGGCAGCTGCTGAAATGACAGGGTGAGTGCAGGATTGCAGGAGGTGAGTCGGAAAGCCTCTGCTCCTGCACAAGCTGTGCATTTGGTGCACACGCGCCAAGTGTACGCAGCAAGCCACACCCATCGAACCAGGGGTAAAAATATTTGAAACGCACCACTGCTCCAAGGTCTGTTCTGATTCTGTTATTCTATTCTTCTATTAGACCCATTTTGGGCTTTGGTGATAGTTTTGTAAAAATGAACTAAACTTCTGGAGAAGTTCTGGTGACCCAGGGAGACTGCAAGGCACTTGATTGTCTATGGGACAATAAGTGTATAGTGTATGGCTAATAGAGAGCACAAGTTAAGGCGTGCAAATGCATTCTATTTTACATGGCCAAAAAAATGGCTAAGGGGATAAGAAGGCAGACAGGCATGACTGCCAATAATCCATTTATTTTAATAAAAGAGTCAAACATCCTTCATTGGAGTTCATCAACAAGCCGTCGATATTTCAGGATAATGGCACAGGCCAGGCCAGGGAAGCAGGTCCCTGAAGTTTTTTGTTTGTTTCTTAGTTAAAAGTTTGCTGCAGAAAATTGGATGCTTAATAAATTGGAGTCTGACTTGCTTTAAATCACTTTTACAGGCATTGTTGAGCAAAATATAATTATTATAAACCGGTCATTTGTTACCAAGAAATCTCATTCAATTGATTCCAGCCACCAAGGGAAGGAGGTTGCTGATGAACTATGAGAAAAGGGGAATTAATGAAAGTTACAGATTGAGACATTGAAGGTTGAGGTTTACTCCTGGCAGAAGACAAAAGAGAATGTGCTTTTTTTTTTTTTTCCCAAAACAGGAAGAAAAAAATAAAGAGAATTAAATTTCTTCACCTTTTGCCCATTCTCTCTGCTTAGAGAGAATCTCCAGCCACAGATAGAATAGAATAGAATAACAGAGTTGGAAGGGACCTTGGAGGTCTTCTAGTCCAACCCCCTGCTTAGGCAGGAAACCTTACACCAGACAAATGGTTATCCAACATCTTTTAAATAACTTCCAGTGTTGGAGCATTCACAACTTTTGGAGGCAAGTTGTTCCACTGATTAATTGTTCTAACTCTCAGGAAATTCCTCCTTCCTTCTAAGTTATTTCTCTCCTTGATTAGTTTCCACCCATTGCTTCTTGTCCTGCCTTCTGGTGCTTTGGAGAATAGCTTGACTCCCTCTTCTTTGGGGCAGCCCCTGAGATATTGGAAGACTGCTATCATGTCACCCCTTGGTCCTTCTTATCATTGGACTAGACATACCCAGTTCCAACAACCATTCTTTACATGGTTATGAGCTATCAGTATGTTCCAGTCAAGGATTTCGTCCCACCAAATTTCTGTAATTCCAACTATATCATATCCACCTTCATATATTAATAGTTCAAGTTCGCTCTGTTTGTTCCCCAAACTTTGTGCATTTGTATATAAGCAGCTGAGGCATTTATGTCTGACTCTCAGTATGCTTCGCATGTCTCTAATTTGGTATTTGAGTTTGTCTTCCTTGCCATCCCTCCGTACCTCATTATTTGACTTGTTTTCAAGGGGTTTTTGGCTTGGAATTAGCTCCTGGAGATTGGTCACTCTCTTCCTTCCATTTTAGTTTAAAGCCCTCCTGATAAGTTGCTCTGTGAAAATCAAGGTTTGCATTCATGAGAATTAGGGTTAAAATACCAACCTTCCACACTGGTGTGTTCTTTTTACTTTGATTAAAAAAAAAATGAAGTCACCATCATTCACTACTCATTGCTATTGTCTTCTTTAATTTGCGGCATGGAATGTGGGAGCAACTTACAGAACCAAGCTACATGTTACATCTCCCATAAGATACTGTAGAATAGAATATAGAATAACAAAGTTGGAAGAGACCTTGGAGGTCTTCTAGTCCAACCCCCTGCTTAGGCAGGAAATCTTACCTCATTTTAGACAAATGGTTATCCAACATCTTTTTAAAAACTTTCCATGTTGGAGCATTCACACCTTCTGGAGGCAAGTTGTTCCACTGATTAATTGTTCTCAATGTCAGGATTTTTTCGCCTTATTTCTAGGTTGGAGAGCCACAACTTTGCAAATATGCACATAACAGCTTAGCATGTTGTATGAAACACAGCAACTTACCTGAGGGCTTACCTAGTGAAACCACATTCTGATACCACCAGAAACATCTTTGGTTTGACTTCTTTGTTTCTCCTTTGGTCAAAGAAAATGAATGTTAGCAAACCTTAAAGGCTGTACAATGCATTTGCAAAATAATTCCATATTGCGAATTGGCTTCAAAAAAGATTTTGGACTCTCCCTGGCTATGTGGTTATATTGGATTATTTTAAAAAATCAAAGCAATAATTTTATTTATTGGAGGTGCACTGCGTGGAAGAAAGATTGAAAACAACACAGGTAGGGCAGGAAAAGGAAAGAAATAAACCCTGAGGATTTCTGAGTTTGATCTTTACTCATTCTGATATAAATTGGGCAATGTTCACGGTCAGTAAAAAAAAAATACAGCTTTAAAAAAAACTTGAAAACTTATATGAAATTAAATTTTTGATTAAAGAAAAAAACCCAAATGGATGATTTATGCTTTTAATTTTTTTTAACCACTTTTCTTTTTTCTTCTTGTCTATTTTTTTCCCATCTTTTTCTTATAATTTTTTATACTTTTGTTTTATTGAAAAAGTTCTAATTAAAATATCTGCATTAAAAAATTAAATTGGGGGAAGTTCTGCAGGTGGTGGAACTGATTTTGTCTGAAACTTTGATAGGCTGCATTATCAGGCTGCAAAATCCCTGCATGGCTTACATTTCAGAGACATATTTTTTTTCCAGAGCAGACTTGCAGCTTAAATGTTTGGTATGTTGGGGGAAGACTGTTAATTAAATTAATTATCCCAGTAAATGAACCCAGAGGGATCCTTCAGCAGGGGAGGAACGTCTTTCTGAGAAAACAAAACTGCAAAAACCTTGCAAATTCAGCCTCTTGAAAAATAACTGCATTGGAAACAGCTTTTTGCTTCCAAAAAGAATTTCAACAGCTGATCTAAAGCAGGGGAAAATTGCAGTTGGAGAAAGAACAATAAAATTGCTAGCTAGTCAATATGTCGCTCAACCATTTGAAAATATATTATGCAGAAAGAAAAAACTGATATTGGGCAAAATTTATTATTGTTCAGTCACTAAGTTGGGTCTGACTTTTCATGAACCCATGGACAAGGGCCTTCTCTCCTCCACTATAATCCTGAGTTTGCCCAAACTCATGTCCACTGCATGTATGATTTTCCAATGACCATTAGAAGAACTGTGATGGTGCAGCGGTTAGAATGCAGTATTGCAGGCTAACTCTGCCCACTGCCAGCAGTTCAATTGTGACCAGTGCTCAAGGTTGACTCAGCCTTCCATCCTTCCAAGATGGGTCAAATGAGGAGCCAGATTGTTGGGGTCAAAATGCTGACTCTGTAAACTGCTTAGAGAGGGCTGTAAAGCACTGTGAAGCGGTATATAAGTCTAAATGCTATTGCTCTTCCTTCCTTCCTTCCTTCCTTCCTTCCTTCCTTCCTTCCTTCCTTCCTTCCTTCCTTCCTTCCTTCCTTCCTTCCTTCTTTCATTCCTTCCTTCCTTCCTTCCCTCCTTCCTTCCCTCCCTCCCTCCTTCCTTCCTTCCCTCCCTCCCTCCTTCCTTCCTTCCTCCCTCCCTCCCTTCCTTCCTTCTTTCATTCCTTCCTTCATTCCTTCATTCCCTCCTTCCTTCCTTCCCTCCCTCCCTCCCTCCCTCCTTCCTTCCTTCCTTCCTTCCTTCTTTCATTCCTTCCTTCCTTCCCTCCTTCCTTCCTTCCTTCCCTCCCTCCTTCCTTCCTTCCTTCCTTCTTTCATTCCTTCCTTCATTCCTTCATTCCCTCCTTCCTTCCTTCCCTCCCTCCTTCCTTCCTTCCCTCCCTCCTTCCTTCCTTCCTTCCTTCTTTCATTCCTTCCTTCATTCCTTCATTCCCTCCTTCCTTCCTTCCCTCCCTCCCTCCTTCCTTCCTTCCTTCTTTCATTCCTTCCTTCATTCCCTCCTTCCTTCCTTCCTTCCTTCCCTCCCTCCCTCCCTCCTTCCTTCCTTCCTTCCTTCCTTCTTTCATTCCTTTCTTCATTCCTTCATTCCCTCCTTCCTTCCTTCCCTCCCTCCCTCCCTCCTTCCTTCCTTCCTTCCTTCTTTCATTCCTTCCTTCCCTCCTTTCTTCCTTCCTTCCCTCCCTCCCTCCTTCCTTCCTTCCCTCCCTCCTTCCCTCCCTCCCTCCCTCCTTCCTTCCTTCTTTCATTCCTTCTTTCATTCCTTAATTCCCTCCTTCCTTCCTTCCTTCCCTCCCTCCTTCCTTCCTTCCTTCCTTCTTTCCTTCCTTCCTTCCTTCTTTCATTCCTTCCTTCCTTCCTTCCCTCCCTCCCTCCCTCCTTCCTTCCTTCCCTCCCTCCCTCCCTCCCTCCCTCCTTCCTTCCTTCCTTCCTTCCTTCCTTCCTTCCTTCGCCCAACAATCTGGTTCCTCATGTTACTGACCTCGGAAGAATGGAAGGCTGAGTCAACTCTGAGCCAGTGAGACTCAAACTGCCAAATTGAAGGCAGCCGTCAGTCAGCAGAGGTAGCCTGCAGTACTGCATTCTAATCCCTGCGCCACTGCAGTTCTTTAAAATGGTATATAAGTTTTCCTGCTTGACCAGGGGGAAATGCCTCCGAGGTACCTTCCAATCCTGTTATTCTGCTATAAAGGAGTATCAAGAATTTTGCATGGATGCGCAGCACCCAGGGATTAAAGCTGATCGTGTATGGGGCTGTTCCTTAACCTCTGCATCCATACAAAGAATTTCTTCAGTTACAACATCCACAAAAGGGCAGCAAGAGGAAAATGGGACCCAATTTGTATGTCTCTAGCTTACCAAGAAAAGAATTACATGAGGCCAGGACAATGAATCATGGACTGTACTCTGTTCATTTAGTTGACAAGTGCAGTTTGGCCATAATCAATTGCAATGATAGTTCCTGACATATCTGTTAATGTTCTGGGGTATAATTTATAAAGCTTACGGTGGCCCAAGGCTTTGTGACATCAGCTAGGATTCTAGGATAAAAATGAAATGAAAAGGAGGCAGAAATGGAAAGGTCTGGAAGCAGCTTTCAGTGAAAAGCACAGTGTAAAGGTAACTCTAGATTTAATGTCTGCCTTTATTTATTAGTAAATAAATAAACACCATTTGGTCAGGCATTGATTTAGGTTCTGAATAGGTCTGGTGAAAAAAAATGGTCTCATCCTTTGTCTGGGTGGAGAGTAAAGACTTTAACAAATATGAAGTATTATTTGAAGTATTATTAGGCACAGAAACTAGCCATGTTGGAAGGAATAAACACTTGATGCAATAATGCTAGAATTTGGAAATAAGCATTGAAAAACAAAGCAAAACTGTGCTACCTTGTTGCTTCTCCCAGAAATTTATTCTACCACAGCAGGTTTCTAAGTTGTCACTCCTTCTTCCTTCACATGTGTCATTCTGCCCAATCAAGGCTTCTGCGGGTTTTGGAAGCTGTCACGGTAGCCATTACAGAGGGCAAATAAAGGCAGCTGGCAGCAAGGGAAATGTACAGGAATCAAGGAAGATAGTTACAACGATTGCCAGAAAAGGTGCCACCCCAGAGAAAATACATTTTGGGGCTCGTCTTTGAAATGGTGGTGAGAAATAACAAAAGAAGTTGGCTTGTGTAACAGATGAGCAGGCTGTGTGGGAGGGTGGGGTCAAGCATGTCATTAGTTTGGAATCCTTTTGCAGCCACAAGGGACTCAAGTCCACCTTCCCCTAAATTCCATTGGCACCAACTTGCTTGAACCATTAGCAGGATCAGATTCTTATTCATGGGTAGCATGAAATAAACTTTTAGTGCTTTGATCTCAACTTCTGTTCCTGATTGCTTGCATCTGACAGCTTGTTCCTCGGGAAAGAAGCAGCTGCCTTTAAGCATACAGGCATCTGGAGGACTAGGGAAAAAATACTCAATCTTGCAAGAAATATCCTCTTAGTCTGCAATTCTGTTGTTGGCACTATTTCATGCCCTCTTCTATAACAGAGGGTAACTGCCAGCAAGATTGATGGTGCCCTTTTGGTTTCTGGGGTCACCTCCAATCAAATTGAATCAAAACTTTATTACTGTTATAGACTAGCATAAGGAAGGTGAGGAATAGCCAATTAAAAAGCAAAAAAGATACATCAGAATCTAAAAAATATATGAAATATTAGAAGATATAAAAACTTCCTATAAAATAGGAAATGTAAAGGCTCTAAAAGGAAGGGAAGGAACAACCAATGAATGTAGAGGAGCATAAAACTTAATATGGGGAACAGTATCTCAAGTTACAGAGTAGTCTAGTACAGGTATTCCTCCAGTTATGACTATAATGGAGCCTAATCATCATGGTCGTAACTCGCAATAAACATGAAGCAGGTCGATCATGTGAACAATCCAATTTTATGACTTTTTCTACAACAGTCTATGAGCAAATCAGTACAGTTGTTGAACAAACACCATGGTCATTAAGGGAACCAATGGTAGGGCCCTTGACATCACCTCCCTACTCCAAGGATTCCTGTTGTTGAGAATTTGAGTTGGCAGCCAGGAAAAACCTTCCAATTGAAATGTCACCTCCTCAGACATGCATTTTGCTATGTATTTTCTTTTCTTTTCTTTTTTTTTAAAAAAGCATTTTATTGATTTTCTACAAACAAACAAGACAAACAAAACATTAAAACATCAACTCTCATATGTACATCCAGCGTGTCAGTTGGTTCATCAGTTTTGTGCATTCATTTTGTCCTCTCAATTACAATTATGTTACATAACAACTCATATTGTCAATCCAAACTTATATATCCTAATATCGCTATTAAAAAAAAAGAAACTTTTGACTATACTTTTAATTATTCATGCTTTATGAGATAACAATACTTTAAACAGTTTATTCTGTAACAAATCATATAATCATTCCAAATCAATCCTAAAAACACTTTATAAATATAGTGTAAAATAACAAAGACAAGAAAAAAAATAAAGATATTCCTTACTGTCTAACATTTCAAATATTCTATTATCGTATTTTATCATCTAGCCATTGATAAAAAAAGATCCCAAATTTCATAAAATTGTTTATCCTCTTGCTCTCTAATTTCAAATGTCAATCTACTCATCTCAGCACATTCCAATATTTTCTTAATAATTTCTTCCTGTAATGGCATTTTCTCATTCTTCCAATTTTTAGCAAATACAATCCTAGCCGCTGTTAATACATTTACAATCAGGTATTTCAAATCTTTACTATATGTATCAGGTAAAATTCCCAATTAAAATATCTCTGGTTTCAAGTCTATGTGTTTCTTTGTCATTTTTTCCAACCACATGCGAATTTTAGTCCAATATTTTCTGGCGTCCTCACAAGTCCACCACGTATGGTAATATGAGCCAGGTATCTGATGACATTTCCAGCATTTTTCAGATTTGTTCTTGAACATTCTTGCTATTCTTGTCAGGGGAAAGTGCCACCTGTAAAACATCTTATACAAGTTTTCTTTATATGCTGTTGACATTGTCATTTTATAATTTTGAGACCACAATTTTTGCCATTTCTCTAAATCAATCCCATATCCAAAATTCTTCCCCCAAACAATCATAGTTTCTTTAACTTGTTCTTCCTCTAATTTAATTCCCAGTAAATAACCATATAATTTTTTAATCACCTTCTCATCAGTACCCATCAAGATCTTATCTAAATCAGTCTGTTTATCATAGAATCCCTCCGTTTTAGAATCTTCATCATACCTTGAATGTATTTGTGCATATGAAAACCAATTTATCCTTATACCTTGTTCCTCTAAGTTTTGAATCGATTTAAGTTCACCCTTTTCATCCAATAGTTCCCCATATCTGTTTGTTCCTTCTTATAAATTATAGGATAGGAAAATGCTTCGATAGTCGATAACCAAACTGGAATTTTCAAATAACATTGTCTTTTTATCTTCTCCCAGTTTAACCACAAAGACTCCCGTATATAATGTCTTCTAAAATAACCCTGTGTTTTAGTTCCCTTATACCATAAAAAAGCATGCCAGCCCAACAGCAAATCATGACCTTCTAGTGTCAACAATCTAGCCTTTCTTAATGTTATCCATTCTTTGACCCACATCAAACTTGCAGCTTAATAATACAATTCCCAATTAGGCAGGCCAAAACCTCCTCTAATTCTAGCATCTTGCAAAAGCTTTAGTTTTATTCTCGCTTTTTTACCTTGCCATATAAACTTCAACATGATTTTATTTAAATCTTCAAAATAGTCTTTTCCAAGCCTAATTGATATTGTTTGAAACAGAAATAGAATTCTGGGTAAAATATTCATCTTAATTGTTGAAATTCTCCCTATTAATGACAATTGCAAGTTTTCCCATTTGTTCAAGTCTGTAGCTATCTGTTGTTTAAGTTTAATATAATTATTCTCTTTTAATGTGCTACATCTTGCTGTCAAATATATCCCCAGATACTTAACCTTATTTGTAATTTGGATTTTCAAAAGATCTGCCAGTTCTTCTCTTTGTCTCAATAGCATGTTCTTTGTCAAAATCTTTGTTTTATCTTTATTTATTTTCAAACCAGCCATCTCACCGTATGTCTCTATCTTTTCCAATAACCTTGGAGCTGTTTCTAACGGGTGTTCCAGAATAAAAGTTAAATCATCAGCAAAAGCTTGTAGTTTGAATTCTTCCTTTTTAATTTTCATTCCTTTTATGCTTTTATCTTGGGCAGAGGGTTGGACTAATAGACCTCCAACATCCCTGCCAAGTCTGTTATTCTGCATTCTCAAAATAGCTGGATTTCTTTGGAGTTTGGAAAAGTTGCTTTTCAGATCCAAACTAGAAAAGAGACACAAACAGAAAAATTCAAGCCAGCAAGTGTGGTGTTCTCATCCAGACTTCCTTGAAAATGAATGTCATCCATAGACTTCCTTTCTAAATTTGAGAAATTATCCAAAGGATTGGGTTGCCTAACTTCAGTGCTTCCTGCGCCTGCATGCATAATCCTCTCTTTTTATGTCTCTTTGCACTGTGTTTGTGTGTCTCTGTGTGTGTTTGCCAGAGTTCATCTTCTAATGCCCACAATAAATTCCTGCTCCATTCATGATAGTGTGGATGTATAGCTGTGATAACAGGGATGGCAACATGAGCTAAAGGGCAACTTAAAAATGCAGAGAAGAATCAGGACTGGTGCCAATAAACCACAAAGGTCTTGCAGGAAAGGGCATAGCCATCAATATGTGGTGTTGCGATGGTGTGCAGCAAGAGGGCTATTTTAGAAAAGTAATAAAGTCAATCCCGTTGCGGAGCTGTGAAATTTCCCCACTAAGTTACAGCCCTTCTAGCTTCAGTAGCAGCCCACAATTATCCAGCAAACCCTAATGGAAATAAATTTAGAGCCTGGGCATTCAAAATGAGTAGGGAGAAACCGGATGTTCAGTCCTCCATTTCCTCTCTTTGAGAGCTGGGCATGAAGTCACCTATAAACAAAGTCCAATTTTGTGAGTTCGCCTCCATGTTTAGCAAACCCCAAGCCTGAACATTGATCTACTGTATTTATTTGTCCAAAGTGGATTTCTTCTATTGTTTAATCAAAGGAGAACCTCTATAGTATATATATATACATTCTAACACAGCAGTAGGCTGGCACCAAATTTAAAACAGAAACGACTGTGAAAGCCTGACTCACAGAGGAACAAAATACACAAACCTGATGATGGAAGATGAGATTCTGCCGAAAGGTCGCTACAACTTTAAAAGCACAACTATAATGACGTGGGAAAATACCCGAACAAAGCTGAATAACATATACATACAAACATACATACATACATACAGTAGTGTAGTGTAGTGTAGTGTAGTGTAGTGTAGTGTAGTGTAGTGTAGTGTAGTGTAGTGTAGTGTAGTGTAGTGTGGTGTAGTATACCATGTTTCTCCAACAATACGCCCCCCCATAGGAAGACCCAGCATGTTTTCTAGTCATAAAATGAAATTAAGCCCCTCCCCGCAAATTTAGGCCTAGTTTAAAACATGCGAAATTGAGGGGGGAGGCGGGGGGGGGGGAACTTGCCATTAGGAGTGCCCTGCAGGCAGCTACGCCTCACCATCAGCCGCTCCTAACACCATGGTGGATCACGGAGGGCTCCCTTACCCCTCCCTTACCCAGCATCGGCGTGGATGTCCGCCAGGGTTTCAGCCACTTCTCAGGCCTCCGTAGCTTCCACGGTTCCCACTGATGCTGGCGCCTCTCTCGCCAGCGCCGTCTCCAACAATAGCATCTGAGTCGCTCCCGTTTTTCCCCGTCCCTGTAACAACAGGAAAAAAAAAACATTTTGAGGTACCTGGGAGCGCCACGCGCTGCGTTTTGGTTTAATCCCGAGTGGCTGGGTGGGCATGAGAAGAGCTGAGTGAGCATCTCTGCTGCTGCTACCTTTGGTGCTCCAGCCTCGGGCTCTGCAAGTTTGCAAAAGTCCCGGTGCGCAGCCCGTTCCTGCATTCAAAGCGCCCAGGCCGAGCTGCAGCTGTCCCTCTCTTGCCAGCACTGTCTCTAATAACAGCGGCAGCAGCGGCGGGAACCGTGGAAGCATTTCAGCCTTCTCGGGTGGGGGAACCGCCTCCATAAATTCCACGTGAAATTCCCTCTGGTCTACAGAAAAGTACCTGAGCTTTACGGTTAATGGTACAGCTCTTTGCATCTTCCTCTTTTCAGGGGCTACTCCCAAAATGATTCATGGGGAGCAGTGTGTGGCGACAGAAAGAGCTGCTGTCCTGCAAGGCTTTCTCCGAACAAAGCCATTGGCGTGGCCTCTGTTCCTTCTTCCAATCTCCCAGGTGTGAGATGCTCGTTCTCACAACACGTTATTCTTCTGCTCTGTGGACCACACTTCGCTTTCTGACTAGAAGAGCTAAAGGCAAACTGATTCTACTTACTGGATGAGAGAAAAGGCGATAATCATTATTTAAAAGAATTAGAAATGTTCAAAGAAGTAGAGCTAAAACAGGAAAAGAGAATAACAGATAAAAGGGAAAGGAAAGATTTCCCCTTGTGTCCGACTCTATTCTAAGGGGGGGGGGGGGGTTATCTCTGTTTCTTAGCCAAGGGAGACAACATTGTCCGAGGACAAGGTTTGGGACACGTGGCCAGTATGACTATGCGCTGAAGTGCATGGAATATTGTTACCTTCCTATCAAAGTGGTATCTACTTATATACTCACATCTGCATGCTTTCAAACTGCTGGGTGGGCAGGAGCTGGAGCAAGGAACGGGAACTTACTCCTTCCCGTGGTGTTTGGGTCTTGAATTCCAGCTGACAAGCTCGGTATCTTTAACCACTGAACCATCATGCCCCCACGAGTAATAGATGGAAGGATGTTCATAATAAGGGTGTCACCTCACAGGTTCACTTGTTCCCTGGGGTTTCCAGGCCTCTGGAACAACCAGGTTATTGAGGGAACTTCAGGAGCAGTGAGGCTAATCTTATTTCTGTTTCTCCCTATTAGACTTCTTGATTGGGCTGAATATTTGACAGTCCCTAAGATAATTAAATAATTCCTTTCAGAGGCAGAAATGGCTCCTGAGTTTTCTTGTGCACTTGGAAGTAAATCTGTGAAAAGTCTAATGTCCGTATCTTTGTAATCACCTTGAGGTAGTAGCCATCATTCTATGACCACATTTGAGCAAATGCCAAGGCAGGCGGCTCAGAACTCCAGTCATATTTTACTTGCCCAGCAAAATAATTCATAATTTAAATGCAGTATCAATATAAACATGACAACCCATGGGGGAAAAAAAATCAAAGAGAATGTGATAAATTTACTGAAGTCTCTGAAACTCTGCTCGGTGGCACCAGGAGCAAAAAAAAAGACCTTAGCTAGCAAGTGGAACAGTTTGTCTCCATAAACTTCCTGCTGAATTCCACCAATGAATTTTAGATTTTTGAACTGAGACAAAAGACACAGCACAAAGCTATTGCACATAGAATGCTTTTTAGTACCTGCTGTCATTTTAGTATCTAAACTATAGTAGCTTGGCTAAAACATTCCAAAGTCCTTCCTTGAAGCACAAATTTCCATGTAGCATATATTACTTTCTTTTTTTTTTCCTCTTGTGCCTGGAGAAAATTAGAGGTAGTTATTGTTCCTCTTGAGCAGTGCAGTGACTCAGTGGTTAAAACCAGAGGTGATATTCAGCAGGTTCTGACCAGTTCTGGAGAATCGGTAATGGAAATTTTGAGTAGTTTGGAGAACCAGCCAAGACCACCTCTGACTGGCCCCACCCCCATCTATTCTCTGCCTCCTGAGTCCCAACTGATTGTCTGGGTTTTCTTTGGTTGCCCTGCACAGGAGAATGGAGCTGGAAAGCAGGTTAGTGGGGTGGGGAGGGAATGAGGATTTTGCAGTGCCCTGCCACACCCAAGCCATGCCCACCAAGCCATGCCCACAGAACCAGTAGTAACATTTTTTGAATACCATTACTGATTAAAATGCTGGGCTTGTTGGCCAGAAAGCTGGAGTGAGCTCCTGTTTCTTGCTCCAGCTCCTGCCAACCAAGCATGCAAATGCGAATAGATAAATAGGTACCACTTCAGTGGGAAAGTAACAGCACTTTGTGACATCATGCTGGCTGCACGATCACAGAAATGTCTTTGGACAGTGCTGACTCAACAGCCTTGAAAAGAAGATGAGCACTAGACCCTATAGACAACAATGACTAGTGGAATAAAACCTGCAGGGACTCCTTTAACCTTGTACTGTTCCTATTGCTTGTGGGGCAAATGCATGTAATATTTCCCTTCTCTTTCCCTGGGTTTGTATTCCATGCTTGTCCTACTTGATCTTTATTAAGTCAAATATCTTCATATTAATGCTGTTGAGTTTTGCAAACTTTATAGGCTAATGAACGTAAGCTAATGCTTGGTTTGTGTGTTCCAATCTAAGTTAGTTTTTCTGCATTTTCAGTTTAAAGCATCCCTCACTTTCTCTGTATATGTATGCATGCCATCAGGTAAGTGATAGATACAGTTGGGATTTCAATGTCCTCTCAAAATATTGCTTTCATGGCTTGCAGACTGCTGTGATATGCATATTTGGATACAAGGCACCATTTTTCAGAAGGAAAAAGGACAACCCTCGACTTAACTTTTTTCTTCTGGATAAACAGCCAGGCTTACAAATAAACCCATGAACTATGGACATTGGCTGTCTTTATTTTCCAAGCTACCTAGAAATGGGAGGTTGATTTTTTTTTTTTTCCTTTGAGCATCCCAGCTTTCCATTTAAATTTTCTTTCAATTGCAGGGAGAGAGAAAGAATGAGGCAGGAGGAGAAGGAGGAGGAGGAAAAGGAGGAGGAGGAGGAGAGGAAGCTGAATGTACATCTGCTCTGAGTTCCCCCTACTGTTCCAGCTAAGGTCTGCCTTGCAGATTTTCTCAATGTGACTCGTGCATACATTCAGGAGGTCATCTCTGTCCCCATTGGTGGACTCATGTTCTCTCCTTCAAGCAAGATGCTGTATGTCAGCAGATACGGAGGGATAACATAGTTTCTCATCATTGCTCCAAATTATTGGAGAGGAGGAGGAGGAGGAAGAGAAGGAGAAGGAAGACCACCCAGATGAAGCTAGCTTTCCTAAGGCATGGTTCAGTCAAAGGATGCTGCTTTTGTAATGCTGAGAAGGAGGAAGCCAAATGAACTCATGATGGAGCTAAAAGCGAGAGCAAGTGAGGTCAATGTAAATTAATCAGTAAATGGAAATGAACAACCACACTATTTTGCAAGAAATGCCAAACCAATAATTCCCCCCAAAGGAAGGCAATGCTCAGCTGTGGTAATGAGATTCAAGACAAAGCTGCAAGTCATTTAGTCTTGACTCTCAATAAGAGAGATAGTTTGATGGATTCAGTCTACTGGCATTCCCTCCACAGACTTCCCTTCTCCCATCCTGATGACTCTGACTTAGATTACTCTAAAAGGGGATTAAGAATCTATTTATGGATGCATCCAAGGTTGTTGGTCATGATTACTAATGTAATGCTCTTAAAAGAGCAATGTTTTAAGGTCTATTTGAGTGCGGCTGCAGAAGAGGGCGAAAAAAGGGAAGGGAGGAAGGAAGGAAGGAAGGAAGGAAGGAAGGAAGGAAGGAAGGAAGGAAGGAAGGAAGGAAGGAAGGAAGGAAAGAAAGAAAGAAAGAAAGAAAGAAAGAAAGAAAGAAAGAAAGAAAGAAAGAAAGAAAGAAAGAAAGAAAGAAAGAAAGAGGAAAAGGAGGAAAAGGACAGGAAGGGGAAGGGGAAGGGGAGGAGGAGTTGGAGGAGAAGGAAGAAGGAGAAGGAGAAGGAAGGAAGGAATGTTTAGAATAAGAAGTTGGTTCTTTTCAGATTTCAGTAAGCAAACCTGTACTTGGGACGGTCCCATGATCTTTTAGATTTTGTATTGAGCAGATGACTGGACCTCAGATCTTACCTCTGAGATCCCCAAAGGCTAAATTGAATATAATCTCACCATTGTCATCTCTCTCAGCATTGAATATCGAAATTATGCCTAAATAAGCAGCCACAGATCTATCATGTGGCCTGAAGATCACTCGTACATTGCACAACAGCCAAATTTTGCAGACAAGTACCCAAATCCAAGGGGAATTTTAATATTGTCTTCCTCTACCAGCAATTTTCAATGTTTATGCTTCACAAAGCTCCTTATGAGTGAAAGAGCAGAACAAATGTCAGTTTTAATGGACTCACTAAATCATAAAAAGCTTGTGCAAAATTGCAGCTGATTAGAAATGCTTTCCTCTTTGCAAAAATATTCCAAAAAAATTTAAAAAAGGCAAAAGAGAGACAGGCCAAGTCGCTTAGCCTGAATGGTTTGGTCATCACGACACAAACAGAACCCACAGGTTGCCGATTCCTAGCCAGGGACCAGCAGTCTTCTCTGGAAAGATACTCTTACCACATTAGGTGGCCCAGAACAATTTGAAATACCAGTTCCAACTTTTCTGCTTGAGGGAGGGCATTGCTGTAACATGCAATAACAACAGAAGCATGCAATTACTCGGCGGGTGGGGACCAGCACTGTGCAATCTGGAGGCTTGCCAGCTTTGTAAATGGGCTATATCTTTCCAGAGGGTTGCTGCTAATTAGAAAACCTCTTCTACCCTGGATTAGTTGGAAATTGCAGACATTTCTCACAGCTTAATCCTTCCCCTTTGTATATGGAAAATGGAGATTCTTTCTTTATATTGCAACCGGCTCCTAAGCCTAGCACTGTAAGTAAGATAAATGGAGGGAAGCCAATAATCAATGAAGCAAAAGTCCAGCCCAGATTACAGAAGGTCATTCTCAGCTTTTGGGAAGAAGTAAAGGCTAAAAGTGCGTAGAAGAGAACAGAGCAGTCGAGAACATGAGCTCAGGGATTATCAGGCCTCCAAATATAGGCTGACATCATCTTCTTTAGGTTTTCAACATTTCCAGGGTCATCCAGCAGTGACTGAGTCTAATACAGTTATATAGATTTTGTTCTACCTTCCAGACTTTGCAAAGACCAGAATAGTTAAATGTCTATGGAAATTCTCAGTCAAGCCAGGTCATGGTTGTCCCCAAAGTGCTTTCTCAAAAGGCAGCTGGACTAGCTTTGCTTTTTCCTTGAAGAGGTTTTGTGTCTCATCCAAGAAGCTTCTTCAATTCTGACTGAATGGTGAGGAATGGATGGATGTCATTGATTCCTGCAAGGAATAGAAATCTTTACATTCCTCACCATAGCAAATTCCATGTTATTAGTTGGGAGATGATTACCTGATTCATAGTGTTAAAGTAAGCTTCATTGCCTTGTTATGGGTGTAATGGATGGAAACTGAAGCAATGGAGGGAAACAAATCGAGGAGAAAAGCAACCTGGAATTAAGGAAAAACCTGCTCACAGTGAGAACAATTAACCAGTGGAACAGTTTTGTCTTCAGAAGTTGTGGGAGCTCCATCCTTGGAGGTTTTCAAGAAGAGACTAGACAGCCATTTGTTGGGAATGGTAGTGGGCCTCCTGCTTTAGTAGGGGGTTGGATTAGAAGATTCCCTTCCAACTTTGTTATTCCATTATTTAAGCATCCCAGATGCTTAACCACTACAAAGCTTCATTCTTCCTTCATCCCTTCCATCACCTGTGGAAGAGCGTTACCCTTGGATGCATGGTGTGGCTTGGACGCAAAAGGTTAATAGCTCTGAACATGGGCTGCAAACTCAGCATTTCTTCCCACCCTCAAATCACCCTCATTCGATACGATGCCCTTTGCACCACCATTTCATTTTCATCAAGAAGACTGCTCACTTCACTGTCTAACTCAAATGCTGGTGCAGATCTTTCCTTTCTCCGTCTCGAGTGCCCTTTGCAAACAAGGATTTGGCCTAAGACAAACACTTCGCTTTGCTGGCTTAGTTTAAAAAAAAAAAAAAAATTTTCCATCAATATCCGTTCCAAGCAACTTGGGGGATTCCCACCCTACTCTAATTCACAGGCATGGTGAAAGCAAAATTCCATACAAGCCACATTAACTAAGCTCCTGGGTGAGGAAGGGAGATAGCAGTGGGCCGTACGCAACTTCCGCAAGCAACAACATCCAGACTAACTTTTAGTGAATGCATTTTGTGATTGTGCAGGAATCCATGAGCATCTTCGGCAGGTAAAGAACCACCCCCAGCCAGGACATTAAAAGCTCTGTGGATCTCATTTATTTTTATGAACCACTTTCTTTGGAAGTTGGGAAGAAGTTCAATTTAGCAGCAATCTGAACTATTAAAACCAACCCTCCTGCATTTAGGAAGGCTGCTAGAGAAACGATGCCTTCACATTTCTCACTGGAGGCACAACATCATGTATTATGTTGGGATGGGCAGGGGGAGGAGGCAAGGAAGGAGAAATATTTTGCTCTTGGTAAAAGCAGGTAACCCAGGGTAGCAAAATTTTCCTTGTTCAATAGTCTCCTGCTTCTGTCTTCTCAATTATTTCCCATTGGACATAAGCAAGATGGTTGCCCTGAATCTCTTTTATTTGGGATTATCTATGGCAGTGATGGTGAACCTTTTTCTTGTGGTGTGCTGAAAGCATGCAAAAGAGAGATAGCACGTGCATGCTGGCGCCCACAATGCAATTTGCCCCTCCTCCTTGCCTATGCGTGCACAATACACACACCTGTTACCTGCACTGCACACGCATGCACCTCCCAGCTGATTTTCAGCCTGTTTGATGCCTTTTTCAGCTTCCCAGAGGCTTGAGGGAAGCCTCTGCAGCTTTAAGAGGCCAAAAAATGGGCCTTCTGGAAATACTGGAAGTGCCTATTATCAGCCTCTGGGGGGTCTCTGGAGCTCAGGGGAAGTCATTTTTGCATTCCTGGGGGCTCGAGGGAAGCCTCTGAAGCCTTTGGAGACCCAAAAACAGGCCCACATGCCTGTACAAATGGCTCTGCATGCCACCTGTGGCATAAGTGCCACAGGTTTGCCATCATTGATCTGTGGGATAAGACAATGTAGCAAGCCTTTCAGATATGCAGGTCAAATTTTGCTCCTCTCTCTTTTCCAATGCACACATAATTCGTTGCAGGAATTATGCAGGAGCAAATCTAGGATGAAATCCACAAATGTTGCATGAAGGAACCATCATTTGTGTTCCAGAAATGCCAACATGTCATCAAGGAGAAATGAGTGTGCCATCCTATGTACGCTTTGTTAGTCAGATGTGAGACCATCTTGGGAAGATTTCCTGCCCCTCTCTCTGAGATGGAAATGTCAACACCAGAAAGAACCAACAACCAACCAGGATGGCATTTTTGAAGGAGGGAGGAGAATGCTTGGAATATATTGGGAACTGGGAAGAAGGTAAGGAATGTATGTGAGCCATTTGCAGCCTGAAAAGTTCCTGATACACCAAGGCCGTGTGATGGGAACCTTCCAAAAGTGCAGACTGTTCCCCCCAAATAATAATAATTAAAAAGAACATGTTTGATTGGTGGACAATGGACCATGGGTAGCTCAAATGGGGAAAAGGGGAAATTAGCTATGCTGTTTTTCGCACAAAATCTTCAGAAGAATTTTCGCTTCTTCTATGCTTGGTATGGAACTATCAGTAAAGTTATACTCTAGTATCCTTGGAGTTTATTTTGCTGCATATGTCAGTGGGACGGTTGAGAGTAACCTCCGATTTTTCCCTTTTCACAAGGGAAAGTTAGTCAAATAATGAGAAATTCAACATTCCCAAACACCTCTAATGATCTCTGGTGAAGATGTTTGATCAAATCTGAGCTCCTGCATGGCTCCTGTTCTCATAAAGCATCCTTTCTTTTTTTTCCCCCTCAGCTCTGGGGGGAGATGGCTATAATTATTCTTTCATCCCAACCACCATTTATTTGGAGAAGTGATACTTGGGTCGGTTCAAGGGGGGAGGTGATGAATGGGAAGTTTGCAAAAAGGAAATCTCAGAGATCAATCGAAGAGTACACAACCAATGAATCAACCATGTTTTTCCTGGTTCATGAAGAACTAAATCAAAAATAATAAATGGTTCTTCTCAGCGCCACCTCCAGCCCTTCTCAGAGGCTTCCAACTTCTAGAGATTATGTATTTTGCTGGCATACATTCCTACTTCATAGACAAGTTTTGACACTGAGCCATGATGCTTTACTTTTAATATCCTTTCTGTACACACCCTGCCCCATTTAATTCCCATCTCCACAGCATGTGGCAGGTAATCTGGGGGCATCGATTCCAAACGGGCTGGGATCAATCTATAGGAAACCACATTGCTCTTGCTGGCCTCCATATCTTCATTCAGGCAAGACTTCCCAGGGCTGTTCTACAGCAATATTAACAAAAAGTATCATCTGTCAGGAGCCTGAATGCCTCAGTGACTCCAAAATGAGTAACTCGAGTGCTCTTAAGGGTCCAGGGTTACAAATAGAGTTGGAGGGCTCAGGAGATACAGGACATGGAAGTGCATTGAAGAGAGAAGAGAAGCCACCTCCATTAAAAGATCAATTTCATTCCCATCCCACCTGCCTCCCAGAATTACTTGTAAGACACTCTTGAAGATGTTTCACTTCTCATCCAAGAAGCTTCTTCAATTCTGTAACCTTTGAGATTTCAGTTCTGAAGAAGCTTCTTGGATGAGAAGCAAAAAGTCTTCAAGGAAAAACGAGAAAGTCCAGTTGCCTCTTGAATGGAATGGAATGGAATGGAATGGAATGGAATAGAATAGAATAGAATAGAATAGAATAGAATAGAATAGAATAGAATAGAATAGAATAGAATAGAATAGAATAGAATTCTTTATTGGCCAAGTGTGATTGGACATATAAGGAAAAATCACCTTTGAGATAACCATGACCTGGATGACTGAGAATCTCCATAGACCTAAGAGAAACGTGGACAGATAACGTTGCTCAACTTCTCATCTATCCACATGGGGACCAGAGTACGATTACTTTTGATAATTTTCACTTCTCTGATTTTTTTTTACCCAACTACATTCAAAAATAGAAAACGTGCATCCAAAGATATGTAGAGAAAGGGAAGACGTGTACAAAAATGAATGCTTGGGAGTGTTAAATGGGAAAATAGATGCATTTTTAAAAATAATTTCTACAGCTAGGGAATGAAATTCATCTACACAAGGAAAACCAGGAACTGACTTGCAAAAGAAACAAAGAAGGAAGTCTTGCAGAACATGGTTTATGCGATGCTTTCCAACTCGATACCAGAAAATACTGTGTTGTCCCAAAATGTTTTTTCAAGAAGCAACTGTTCTGACCAAGACTTTCTGAGACCGTAATTAAGCACACGCTTAGTCCAAACAACTTTTGTTTTATTTCAGTGCTGGGAATTATGTTCATTCTCAGTCCGTAATGAGTCCCACATAGTACCTCGAGATAAGCACCCACCTTTCTCTCCTTTAAATTGCTGCCAACAATTAAAGTGCCAAATTAATTGTAAAACACCAACCGAAGTACAAAGTCCACATAGAGCTTCAAGTTGAATCCGAACAGAGCAAACGACTTTGCTTCCTGCAAAGGTTTCTCTACCTTTGCCCTTCCTTTATACCTTATGGGAGGGGCAATCATCTCCCAGCCTTACTCCTGAATTGCCCCTTTTGTCTTAGCTGCTCTTGCCTTCTGGAAGCTCTGCACACATGCCCACTGGAAACAGGCTCCCCCTGTTCCTCCACCTCTCTGCTGCCAGACTCTGGAGGCTACGGAATCAGCACACAACTCCCAGAAGGTCCTGGATCCATCTCTGCATTGGATGGAGGACCCTCGTCTGAATCTTCCCCAGACTCCCAGATTGGTCCCCGTTCTTCCCCACTGTCCAATTCCACTGCACAGGCTGCCGGCGAACCACAACAGCAACTGGATTTTTCTTCTTCTTTACTGTGCATTTTCTTCTGGGTAATGAAGCAACATGTTGTGTCAGTCTGCATTTGTGTGGTTATGTGTGAATGGAGAATGGAGAAGCACAGGGTTGAAGCACAGGGCAAGCACATACACACTGATCTAGGTCGTGTGACGGAGGAGAGTTATGGATAGGAGCTGGATGGGAGAGAGGTTGGGTTCCTTTTTGATCATTTGTTTCCAAAATTCCATCATTCAGAAAGGACAAAAAAAGCATGGATACTCATTAAAAAAGGAAAAGACTCTGGCTGTCCTTGCTCATTTTCTTGCTCATTTCTATGTAGGTCTACATTTTCTATGTAGACCTACATAGAAATCTGTAGCTTTGCAGCATTCCCTAAAGATCTGACCTTGTCTGGCAGTGACAACTCACACTGGTCCTATTTAAAGTAGCCTCATATTCCCCTCATTCCCTTTTCATCTTCAGAGAGAGAAAAAAACAAGCAGAAAACAAAAACCACAAGCTTGCCCTCCTTTCTCTCTAAGGTCAAAACCTTTATTAGCTGCTCTCAGGGCATTTCTCATATCATGAGAAGGGAATCTAATCTCATCTGAGTGTTGGGTTTTTTTCTCCCACTTTCTTGATATAGATCTCAAGAAATAAACAATTGTCTGCTTGAGAACTGAATCCACGTTCTCTTGGAAGGACCATCCTTCAGGAATTGGTTATATCTAGTTTAATGAAAAGAAGGACTAAGGTTGACATGTTAGCAGTGTCCCAATATCTAAGGCAGGGGTCTCCAACCTTGGCTCCTGGAAGCCTGGCGGACTTCCAGGAGCCAAGGTTGGAGACCCCTGATCTAAGGGGATGCCCCAAAGAAGAGGCAGTCAAACTATTCTCCAAAGCACCTGAAGGCAGAACAAGAAGCAATGGATGGAAACTAATCAAGGAGAGAAGCAACTTAGAAGGAAGGAGGAATTTCCTGACAGTGAAAACAATTAATCGGTGTAACAACTTGCCTTCAGAAGTTGTGAATGCATCAACGTTGGAAGCTTTTTAGGAAGAGACTGGACAACTATTTGTCTGAAATGTTTTAGGATTTCCTGCCTGGACAGGGTGTTGGACTAGAAAGTCCTTTCCAACTCTGTTATTCTGCCCCAAGAAAACCAGAGCAATAGGATGGATGGGAAAGAAAAAGAAGGACTTGGTGGAAAAGAAGATTGCGATCAGATTGGCTGATGGGCAAAACATTATTTTATTTATTTTATTTGGTTTGTCAATTGCTTACAAGATAATAGGTATAAGTAAAAACATAGTTATGAATACATGGATACATATAAGAAAAATAAAAATAAAAGATACAATAGGACAGGGATGGTAGGCATGATTGGTGCGTTTATGCACATCCCCTACAGACCTCTTAGGAAAGGGGTGAGGTCAATAGTAGACAGACTAAGGTGAAAGTTTTTGGGAAAGAAACCACAGAGTCAGGTAGAGGATTCCAGACATTGACCACTCTGTTGCTGAAGTCGTATTTCCTGCAATGAAGTTTGGTGCGGTCAACCCTGAGTTTGCATCTATTGTTTGCTCTTGTATTGTTATGGTTGAAACTGAAGTATTCATTGAGAGGGAGGACTTATTATGAATACAGGAAAAGTGAGAATTACTCAGTCTTTCAACTGTGCACAGTGTTGATTGAAGATATGGATGACAGGTGCAACTTATCTAATATGGTTCTGTAGATCTTTGAAGGGACACTTTAATTTGCAAGGTATCCAGGCAACATAACCCTTCAAAGCTCCTGAAAACTTAAGCTGAAGTCTTTGGTTTTTATCAGTGCAATGGTTGCTTCCTTCAGTTGGCTCACTACCAATTATTTCTGTATGTGGTAGACTGGCCTGGCCTTCCTTCATTGCCAAGGAGGACACAAAATATCTCACCACGGGCAATTGGCCAGGAATCTCCATTATCTAAACAAAGAGGGCTGATCTACTTGGAAGCTTTCCAACACCATCTGGATATGGTGAGAAGATCATAGGCATGACTTGAGAAAATTAAGAGTAGTCATTGTGAAAGAGTTCCTTTGGAATTTATGACCTTTTTACAATTAAAAGAAGGCAATGAAAGTGATTAACAAACAAGAGGGACATGATCTTCATGTAGATTTGAGTGTCACTCCAAAATGTTCTCCTTTATTGGTGGTAAAAGAAGCTTCATCTCAGCTCCTTATTCAATTAGCTGCAGTACTGCCTAACTGTTCTGTACAAGTCATTAACATACTTGCAAGCGCCGCCCTGTGATTGGTCAAAGCTCACAGTGACCTGATGGGCCGAGCGAGCCGCACTGATTGGCCCGCCGTGAATCCCCGTGATTGGTGGAAACTAATCGCGGGAGATTCAAAGCGGCGCCATTGGCCGCGGCCATCACAGCCAGACAATAAAAGCCGCTGTTTTTCTTTCAGGACCCGAGCCGATCTTGGGACTTAAATAAAGAGCTGAATTAAGTCACGGGCTCCCGAGTTTCATTCCGACGACGGATTTAACACTAACTACTGCACCACCCTGGCTCTTTAGAAAGAACTCTTCTGTGGCTAGCTGGACTTCCTGGACACCATTTCCTCTGTGTGAATGTCTTAGTAATGTGTATTCATCTTGGGTGTATCCTCCTTATCTGCTGCCTGAAGTTCTCTTCTCCCCATATGTGAGCATCTTCTATTCATTTTCTAAAGTGGAATGATGGCTTTCTCTTTGATAATGATGATAGATTCTATTTTCCATTCTTTGTCAAGGTTTTGGGTTATGCTCAGAATTTTAACAAGCTTATGCCTTGATTAGCTCGCCATGTCCATCTGTTCCTCTAGGTTGCTCTGATTCTTTTGTTTTAATCATGAACTTTCCAAAAGCTGGGAAGAATCTATTAACACATAACAATCCCACCAAGGTCATGTCCTAATAGCATTTGACACCAGTGTGATGGATAAGAGAACAAGAGGGGTGAGAAAATAAGGAAATGAAGCTGGCAAATCTTGTATAGTTACATCATTTCTGGAAGAAGCAACTATGGTTAAATACTAATTGTTCTTCCAGGAATGATAAATAATCTTGTTGTAATTAAGGACACCCAGGGGAAAAAAGAGAATAATTTCAAGGCATGTGAATGATGTGATGAAACACCATATTAAGACCAAAGGGGTTAAAACATGCTAGGGTTGAAAAAGAGAGCAGATTGTAGAGGGTCTAGGACAATTCACCATGGCCAACTTGCCATGGTCATCTCACTGTGGCCACATTGCTGTGGGACAATTCACTGCTACCAAGTCACTGCAGGACAATTCACTGTGGGATGAATCCAAACCAGATAACTCAATGGAATAAATATTATCCACCACTGTTCCTTCAACATTATTTTCATTTTTGTCAATGGAAATAACGTCAAAGAAACCATGGCAAATAACGTGTATCACATTGAGTTATCCAGCATGAAATTGTGCTGTAGCAAGTTGGCCATGATGAGTTGGCCATGGTGAATTGTCCCATTCTGGATTCTAGAAGATTTGAAATTTGAAATCAGTCTGTGCAATAAAACCCTCTCTGGATAGATGACAGAAAAGTCTTCAAGGGGTACAAGTGGGATTCCCAAATGGAAAACTGTTGTATTATCCACAAAGGTTTTCTCTCAAAAAGAGAGGCACATGTAAATACATGTTTTTTCCATCATCCCATTGGGATCAGTCATCTCTAGAACTGAGGGGTGCAACGGGTGTAAGTTTACTTTTGGGAATGACCAATCTCCTGGCTAGGTGTTATTAGAAGGCTGGGGAAGGAAGGAAAAAAAAGAGGATGCCCATCAGGAAAGGGGATGGACTCAGTCACAGTAGCGAGGAAGGCACAGTTGGGAAGACCTGAAGACCAAGTTGGGGACAGATCATCATGGAGAAAGTCTACTATGTGGTCACTAGGATTTGAAAATAACTTGATGGCACACCATCCATCCATGCATCCATTCATCCATCCATCTTCCCATCCATCCATCTTCCCATCCAACTTCCTATCCATCCATCCATCCATCTTCCCATCCATCTTCCCATTTATCTATCCATCCATCTGAAGCCCCCCAACTCTTATTTATTATCACCCTTCTCCCTCCTTTCTGTAATCTCTTTTTTCCCCTCAACTCCTTTGCTATTTTTCTTCCCTTCTTCCTCTTTCTCCTCCTGCCCACCATCATGATTCATTGTAGCAGGCAAGGACACAGACCAGCAAATCCAACAATGCACCTCACTCATTCCCCTCTCCAAATGCAAAACTAAATCTCATCCACTCACCCCCAATTCAATTTCCTCTTGACATAACAACCGAATTAGTCTCATCTTGTCATACATAAATGACTCAAGAAGTCTGGCTCTGCAGACAGAAATGGTAGAGAAGGCAGAGTGCAAAAGTGGAATGGTGAATTAGAAAGAATAAGAACCGAAAATCAGGGCCTGACCCCCTCATATCATAAGTTATGTAAGAAGGATGATAAGTTTTTCAGCAGCTATAAATGATCACTTCCTTTCATAGTTTGCATCTCAAATTAGTGATTTGAGATATTTGTCGTCAAAAGCTTGAATAGTAGTACAAATTATGTTGGGTTTTTTTTAAAAAGGGGAAATTAAAATTTAATGGTTAATAAACAAGCAAATAAGCAAACCAATTCTAAGTTCCTGCTAGCCCAGAATTGCTCAAACATCATACAAAGAGATAGTCATGTTGGTTAGTTTCTGTGAACCAACATGGAAAACTCATAACACTTAAATCTTCAAGATTAGAAAACCTGTGTAACACTAATCCTCCAATCTCTATTTTTATAGCATTTAGTCTTCCAGGAATGTCACTGAGAAACAGAAAGCAGGTTGCCCAGTAGTTTTTTCAGTAGTTAGCAGCTAAAACCAGGAGCAAGTCTGTTGTTCAGGCTCAATATTTATTCGTTTCTTCAAAATTATTAACAACCTAAAATTTATTTTTTAATGGAAGACTTTTAGTTGCTCCCCAAAGAACTCTTAGAAATGCCAACTTCTTCTAGAGTGGTATTCCTGCCACATCAGCATCTATCAAAAATAACATCTTATTTTATAATAAGCACGGTCCTAAGATGATCCAAGTTTACTGCACCTGATTTGAAGTGATAAAATCCTTTGTTGTTTTCACTCATCATGAACTCAAGTAAGGTTCCCTGGAAATCTGTAAAGCCTTCTAAACCCATTCCTCCATTTCTCTTCTAATCCTTCTGATATACAGAAAATATTTTTAAGGTACAGATGAAGATATAAGCTTAAGAGGAAATAGAAGTCCTTTTCCCTAAGGGCACTCCAAGCAGAGATGGGAACATTATTATTTCCTGATGCTTCCCGAATGGCTGGCATGAGACAATAGGGGAAAGTTTGTGCCCCTTCTGCAAAAATTGGAACAGAAAATATAGACTATGACAAGATCACCAAACAAATCATCTCAGAGTTGTCCCTCGAGGCACAAATGACCAGGGTCAAATTATATTTATTTGGACACATTGTGTGAAGCCCCAACTGTCTGGAAAAAGCTCCAATATTGGAAAATAAGAGGACAACCAACAACACTCAGTTCCAGCAGTGATGAGTGCCCAATTGGAAGATCTGAAGGAGGTTACCATTGAAAAGAATGTATTCACCTTTGAATAATGTGGGAGTAGGAATGGATTTCCAGAGGAAAAATTGCAGACTACAGGAACCAGGAGCACTACTCAGGTGACCCTGAGGACACAGATAAACCTCCAAGTGCACTCAACGACCCTCTAAAAAGATGCTAATGACCATCCTGTCAGAACTGAAGAAGTTTCTTGGATGAGGAGTGAAATGTCTTCAAAAGAAAAAAAAACCGGAAAGTCTAGTTGCCTCCTGAAAAAAACACCTTTGGATCAACCATGACCTCGATGGCTTAGAATCTCTATAGATTTGATGGACATAATATAAGTCAGGTGGCAAACAGATTCACGGACAGGAAGGAGTGTTGGGGATGATGGAAATGTTGGGAAGAATGCCAAGTGAACCCTTTTTGAATTTCTGATATAAACTCTACTTTCGAATGTCAGAAAAGTAAGAAAGGAAGTTCCAGCTAGTATTCTCTAGCCCAGGGCTCTCCAAACCTGACAACTTTAAGATTTATGGCCAAGCTGAGAAATTCTGGGAGTTGAATTCCACGTGTCTTAAAGTTGCCAAGTTTGGAGATCCCTCGTGAAGGTGGATCCCAATGATTGATTAATTTCTTATTGTGAAGGATTCCAGCCCTTCCCCCACCAGGTCTTCAGATCATGCACATGTCTGTGTAATCCTTCCAGCCCACATCCCTGACTAATCCAGGGCCCTCCCTCCAATCCAAGCACATGGCAGTAAAGCTATGCACTTTTCGTAGGGGTGACAAATATCCTTTGTGAAGGAAAGGAAATAAATGATCTGAGAGGGACAGAGGTTTTAACAACAAAATCATACCAGGAACAGAGTAGCGAATGAGCGCTAGTCTCTAAAGTAATAATTCCCAGTCACCTGGAGACATATGGCACTTCACGCAACCCTTTATTTATAGAGGGAACGCCTGGCTTGTGAATTGATTTTTATCCATAACTTAACAACCCATGTGGCTGGCTACACTTCAACAAGGGTTGTGCTTTATTCCCTCATGTGGCTTCAGGTTAATTGAGCTACTAGTCACCCTCTTTTTTTCTCTTTTTTTCCACTTTCCCCAATATTCTAGGCTTCTGAAGAAAGGCAGGTCTCTGCAAAACAGCAATAGCACATAGACTTATATGCCGCTTCACAGTGCTTTATAGCCCTTTCTAAGCGGTTTTCGGAGTCAGCCTGTTGCCCCCAACAATCTGGGTCCTCAGTTTTACTAAGCTCGGAAGGATGGAAAGCTGAATCAACGTTAATCCCCATCTGGGTCTTATTCCAGAATGTGGGCAAAGTTCACCTGCAATACCTCATTCCAACCACTCCGCCACCAAAACTCCAATGAGTCCAAACTGAGTCCAAGCGATCCCTTTCAGTTAAGGTTGCTTAGAGTTATGGATGGTTGTTTTAGACCTATCGCCAGTTTAATTATTGCAGGTGAAGTAGATACTCATGGATGCAATATATCTGAAATGCAAAAACACCTATCCGAGCACACCTCAATTAACAAGGGTAGGAACAACTTCAAAAGAATAGCTTCTGTCTGTGGAGATTCTCAATCATTCAGCTCTTGATGACCCCCAATTTTGTAAAAGGATGTTCTTGTTTGTTTGTTTTTTAAATTTGAAAAGTTTTTGTTTCTCATCCAAGAAGCACTTTTAAGAAGACCAGTTTCTGCAACTAGTAACTTGTTTGTCTCATACCCAACCAAATGGATCCTCTGTTTTCTTTTCTTGCATATCTAAGAGAAGTCGTTCCTCTTCTGGAATAACAACAAAAACAGAAGCAAAATGAATGCACACACAGCCCACACCACGAATACTTCCTTCTGCAGATTGCCAGGATCCAGGTTATTGGCTAATTAAATCGCCGAACACTCCAATAACATTTGGCTGGGATTGTTTCCCCGCAAATGTAACAAAAACAAACAAAAGGCCAGACGTGACAATTGGCACTTGCTCCAGATTAAAGAACATCGTCTTTTTTTTTTTTCAACCTCCAGTGATTCCTTCTTTGTGGTTAAAGGCACACTTGGTGAAAGGACAGAATGGCTGCTTGGCATGTCTCACCGATCCCTGTTTGAAAGAGGACACCCTTGGAGACAGTGGAGAGGTCACCAAAGCTTTGTGAGAAGGGCAAAGCCAAAGGGATGGAAATGCCAGGCAAGAAAGCAGGGCCAGGGGTGAAATTTGGCACAACGGGTTAACAGAGCAGAGAGCTGAGTGCAGGTAGTAGTGATACACCTCCGCCTGAGCAAACCAAGGTTGAAAAAGCATCTTAGAGCAGAGTGGTATTCAGCAGGTTCTGACCAGTTCTGGAGAACCATAGGCTGGGTCTTCTTTTGTTGCCCTGTATAGGAGAACGGAGCTGGAAATCAGGTTTGTGGGGTGGGGAGGGAATGGAGATTTTACAGCATCCTTCCCCTGCTGTGCCTACCAAGCCACGCCCACATAACCAGTAGTAAAACATTTTGAATCCTACCACTCTCTTAGAGGGCTGCTGTCAGCCAACTGGGAGACTCTTGAACTTTGGCTGAAGAAACCTTGTTCAAGATGAACAGTGCTTCCAAGACCGAAGCAATTATTTATTTATTATTATTTTAGTTATGCAGAAAAATTATATGGCTGCTCAACCATTTCATAATGACTCTGGGCAGCTTATAGAAATAAAACTCTGATGCAAGAGGCAATAACCACACACACACACACACACTGTGATGACCCATTGTCTCTCAAAATAACCCCAAACCCAAACATATATTAAAGTCCGGTAAGGCCTTCAACTTAACTTCACTGTTTTATTAGGCACAGTTTAAAGTCACAAAAGTAAATAATGAGGCAAAAAGAAAACCAAAACAAACCACATTGACGAGAGTTCCGAAGCAAGCCAAGATAATTAATCATAAACTCCAGGAAAATAACTGAGGAGAGTCCATGGGAAGAACACCAGCAAAGATAAACCTCTTTCAAAGTAAACACTAAACTTTGACTCCAGCAATTCTGATGGCGCAGTTACAAACTTATATACATAGCTCCCAGCTGCAAGCCACGAGGAGGATCATGGTAATCTCCTCTTGAGTAGACCTCGCTTTTCCATGATCCTCTCCTCCCTGCATGACCTAGGATGGAGAGGGGATGGGCCTGGATCATCCTCTGACTGCTCAGCCGGCCTCCGCCCTTCTCCAGCCTCCTCCGCCACCTCTGGAGCCACATTCCCACTCCCTGTTAGCTGTTCCTCCTCTTCCTCAGAGTCAGGCTCCACCAGGGGCATGACACACACACACACACACAAACACACAGTGTCAACAATCACACCAGATACTTGATGGCTTCCCTATCACTCTAGAGTCCATTGGCAAATCATGTCTTCCGTCCTTTCAAAAGAGATTGATGGGAGCCAATCTTATCTCCCCATGGATGACATTACACAGGGAGGGAGCCACCACAGAAAAGGCCCTTCTTCTTGGTCCCACCAGCATGGACCTCCTTAAGAGAAGGGACCGGTAACATATCCCGTCTCCTCCACTGAGGAGTCAGATAGATGTAACTGGGAAAAGATGGTCCTTCTTGGTTTCAAGCCATGTAGGACTTTAATGGTGACAACTAGCACTTTGGCCACCAGCTCTTGCTGTGCAAGAGAGACAATGCCTGGACAGAATTTCCCAACACCATGATACCATGTCTTCGCTTAACATCCTGCAAAACTAACCAGAGTTTATTTATTGAAGTTATATATGCCACCCATCTTGCTATCCAAACAACAGAGGTCTTTGGCCCCTGGTGTCTTGCTCAGAGATAGGATTCTGTTG
Source organism: Hydrophis major (assembly GCA_033807585.1). Taxonomy (NCBI): domain Eukaryota; kingdom Metazoa; phylum Chordata; class Lepidosauria; order Squamata; family Elapidae; genus Hydrophis; species Hydrophis major. The sequence continues at coordinate 38,967,636 of CM066334.1, forward strand.
AGTCAAAAAGTTGAGCTGGTGTCAAACTCTATGCAGGCACAGTCTGATTTATGACTGGTTACTCAACCTCCCAAGCTCTGTAACTAGCTGACAGCAGAATCTTTCAGCCCTGGCTAGATATTATCAAAATGTTGCTTGAAAATAGAATATGTTACATCCACAGCAAATATCAGTTGCTTGAGAATGCAGGAATCCAAACATGTGTGTATGGACATGTTGATGGTCTCCTCTGAAACCACAATGTGGGCAGCATCTGTATCAGGTGTCCAATGCCATCTTGTCTTGACAGAGGTTCTTGGCTTCCCACCTGGCCAGGTTCAGTTGTCACAACCTGGCAGTTTGTGGCCTGCCTGACCAATTTCTTCCCTACTGCTGTTTGCTTATTGTGATAAAAGTGATGGATGCACAATGACCCAGCACATTGCTATGATGATGAAGCATCAAACCAACCTTGGCTGCTTTCTGGAAGCTAAGCAGGATTGGAGCTATATTGTAGTTGAAAGGAGAGCATTGGAGAAAAAACCCAGAGTTATAGGTAGGGATGGGATTCAAAATCCCAGCAACTGGTTCACTGCCCAGTTGCTGGATGGTCATGGTCATGGTGGGCGTGGCCTATCAGAACTTCTTGGAGGGCTGTTTTTCACCTTCCCGAGAGTTTGGATGCTTCCCTCGGGCTTCTGGGAGGGTGAAAATGGCCTCCCTGGACCCTGGAAGCCCTCTGGAAGCCAGAAACAGGCCTGTTTCTGCATTTCCGGTACTCCAGGAAGGCACATTTTCCCCCCCTCCCATGGATCCTGTACTTACCTGAATTGAAAATGGGCCACATGGAGACTCCTGGCAGGGCAGGGCAGGGGTGGGTGGGACCAGCCAGTCAGTTCAAATATCAGTTCAGCAAACCAGATGCAAATTTAACATCCAGTTTGCCCGGATGAACCAGAAGAATCCAACCCCTGGTAACAGGCTAGTGGTTGTTTCAAAGGATGGACACAACCACTTCCACGTAACTGTTGTTAAGAAAATAACACCAAGTCAGCAACACTGAGGCGCAGAGATTTTATCTTCTCCTGTTTGCGCTGATGGTGGCCTTCTTAGCGTCATCTGCCCTTCACTCTAATGTGGTGCCTGAGTTATGGTTCTCACTCCAACCCATGAGAAGGTCTCAACTAAATGAAACTTGTTACTTTATCTCTAGTTTGTGCCAACAGCTCAGCCTTCTTTTAGACCAGCGTTTCTCAATCTTGGCAATGCTAAGACATGTAGATTCAATTCCCAGAATTCTCCAGCCAGCCAGAGGGCTGCCAAGGTGAAGAAATACATTTTGAGAATTTTCTGCCCAAATTTTGATCATGCCATAATGCAGCAGGATGTACGTGTGTTCAGATTTTCCTTTCAACTCTTTAAATCAATAACAGGTAAAGTTTTGTTCTTTTTCTCTATCTTGTATTCATTTCCTGCTTTTCCCCTTCAAAGCCTTTCCTTCAAAGCCTTTCCTTCATCTATAGAAGACTTTCCTTCATTTTATCCCAGCCACAAAGACATTGGGGTAAGAACATGGTTGAGTGGGCATCTGAACCTGGGTTTCAAATTGTCCAGTTTGGTGTAAACTACATGAGGTTGCAAGACTACCTGGAATTAAGAAGAAATGTCTGAAATGTGAGAACAATTTGCCTTCAGAAGTTGTAGGTGCTTCATCACTGCAGGTTTTAAAGAAGAGACTGGACAGTCAGTTGTCTGAAATGAAATAGGGTTTTTTTCTGGAGCAAAGGATTGGACTAGAAGACCTCTAAGCTCCCTTTTAGGAATTGGAAAAAAAAAGAAACTATCTAACAGGAGGAGGAATGGCTGTAGTAACTGAGACACAAAACAGATTGCCCATGGAAAGCAGCAGATAAACAGAAGGTCTTGTTGGCTTTGAAGGCCACTCCAAGAATTCTTGGCTCATTAGGAGAAGAAGCAGTTATGTCCTCTTCTCCCTTCCCTTTCAAAATGCCTTCCAAGGTCACATCATGAGCTGTCAAGTGTGGAGACACCGAAGAGCTCTGATGTGACATGCCAATTTGTTCCTAGGAGGCTATGGGCCAGAAGCTACAGCGTAGTATCAAGAGAATAGTCACAGAAGTGACAGGCCCGACCACACAGATGTCCAAGGGATCTCTGCTCCGTGTACACCAGATAATGAATTTGAAATGTTATAGAAAGATTTCCCCATCAAAAAAAACCCCAGTGCTCTTCCTTTAGCTTCGTGGGTGAGAAAGAAAAGAAAAGAAAGCACATCATTTAAAGCAAGCTTGACAACTTATCGGAGATGTCTACCAACAACAGTAAGCTAAAATTTCTTTTTTATTCTCCCTCCCCTTCATTCTTCTCTTGTATACCCTGGAAATTGCCCCAAGCTGAGCTAAATGCATAGGGAAAATGTTTACATATTTTCACAATGATTAATTGGTGTCAGACTATTATGAGCAAAATAAGCACACCTACACCCATGCCTCCAAAGATGTCGGAAGGGTTTGCACAAAAACAAACCCACCCTCAAGGTTTCCCAATGTTCAGATCGCAAAGTAGCACAGTTTCCCCGATATGTATACATGTACTTACATGTACTATGTGCTTACTCCATGAGGTTCCCTTTTGGGATACGCAATACTATGCAGAGTGTAGTAATGCCATGAAATAAGAAAGGTGTAAGATAAGAAAAAGATATATAACTATAGACTGTAATGGAGCCTACCCATCCTGCTTCCCAGTTGTGACAGTTGTAAAATGAATCACCCAGGAGCAGTTGTTAAACAAACGCAGTGGTTCTGACTAGCAGGATTTTCCCCATCCTTAGTGATCTGAAGTGAAAACAACTTTTGTTTGATAGAATATTTGATACAATATTTGCCCTCTGAGCTTGGTGGTTTTCTTGCAGGTATTTCATTACCGAACTAGGTAACATCATCACTGCAACTTAAATCCTTATCAGTAGGTTTTAAGGATAGTTTTACACTTATTGTGTGTTATTTCTTAGCCCACTTGAGCACTACAGTGTTTGGTCATTATGCTACACAATCATGACTTAGAAAGTTGTTCCCTGCCTTTTCTGATGAAGAATGATAACTAAGTCTGATATAATTTATGTCAGGATGGATATCCAGCATTAGGGAGTCCCAGGACTTCCCAATTCATGACCTCATGAATGAAAACTCTTGGCAATTAACAAGCACATGCACACTTATTATTTCTCAGTTGCCTGCTAAGTGTTCTGACCCAGCTCCCCAAACATGACAGATCCTCTGATGTGAACTCAGAAGATTCATTTATTAGGAATGCCAGTAGCTTCGGCAAAAAGTTTATCTCTCAGGTTAACAAGTCCATCTGTCTAGAATAGTGGCCCCCAACCTTTTTTGTGCCACGGCCCGGTACCGGCATCACAAAATGATCCGCGACCCAGTACTGGCATCAGCACATATGACAAGGCAAGGCGAGCCGAGCGACCGGCCAGCCAGCTGTCCCCCGCTTCTCCCCGCCACCTTCAACTCCTCCTTTGTACCTTTGTCAATGGGCTTCGGGACGCTTTGGGACGGTCGCTCGGCTCACCTTGCCTTGGGTGCTGAAAGAATCCTCATGCCTTAGTTTCATTCGAAGCCACCCACCTTCGATGAAATGAAGGTGCGAGGATTCTTTCACCACCCAAACGCCGCTTTCCAACTGGAAAAGCTCACCCGGAAGCACTTTCTCGTCAAACAAGATGGCGGTGCCCAGCAAACCGGCGGCCTAGTAGGAAATGTTCCACAGACCGATACGGGTCCGCGGACCGGTGGTTGGGGACCCCTGGTCTAGAAGATGAATAGTTGCCTGCTACACCTGTTCATCTCCACCCCCTGCCTTTTATCCCCAAAGCTAGGGTGGGGCTTTGCTAGCAGCTGTGGCTTTTCTGTTCCAAGGCCCGGCCCACAGATTTCCACTGCTCTCCTCTCCTCTACCTTCTGCGCAGCTGTGCATCAGGCACTGAACCCAGCTGTTCCTCTTCCTGGGGGCTGTTGACTCTCCATCTGAGGGCTGACGGATGGCTCAGGTTCTGCCTCTGTCTCTGCCTCTGCCTCTGCCAATTCCATTCCCTTTTCCTCCTCAGAGCTCTGCTGATGCTGATGCTGACCTTGACCCACACTGTCTCTGTCTGCTCCGATTTGGCTGCTGGAGGGGCTGGCGGCCAACAGGCCACAACACTAAGCCACAGAACCCTTTTGGCATCCTCTCTCTTTCTCTCAATCTGTCTCAATATTAATGAGCCTTATGAGGAGGCTGGCCTCCATGGCCAGAGAAATCTGCCAGGTCTTGTAGTGTCACTAATAATGTATCTGAACTTCTCATTGTCTCAACCCACTATCCAAACATGTTGGATAATGTTTTCATCTGTCACAATTTTATCCTTCCCATAAGTTTCAGAGACACAGAAACCGATGTTGGGTTTAATAAATGCTTCCCTTGTCTCTCCAGATGTCCTTTTTGCTAGGAGGATCATTCTCTGGGAAGGTAAAAGTGACATTGTTCAACCAACAAGGGGAAGATCTATTTATCCATTTCTTGTTTGATATAGTCAGTTGTTATCTGGGGAACAGAGACCAAGACACTTCTGACAACAAGCGCATCTTTGATGGACCCTCTTGGACTGCCCAGGGGACCATTGATTATTATTTTTTTAAATGTAATTTTTTAATATGTAAAAACTCAAGGTGGTGGACATATCCAGTATTCCTTCCTTTTATTTTCTTCACAATAATAACAACCCTGTAAAGTGATTTGGACTGAGAAGGATTAACTGTCTGAAAGTCACCCAACTGGTTTTCATGTCTAAGGTGGAACTAGAAGTCACTGTCTCCTGGTGATTGGTCCAAAGTCACCCAGCTAGATCTCATGACTCATGTGGGACTAGAACTCCCTGTCTCCTGGGGATTGGTCCAAAGTCACCAGCCAGCTTTCTAAAAAGGGATTGGAATTCAGTTTCCAGATTTCTAGCTTGGTGCCTAGACATCTACATAGAAATGAGATGGCAAGAAAATTCCAAAACTCAACTCCATATTTCAATCAATCATGTCAGTGTGGTGGATGTGGCTGGACAACTGAAGCTGCTCCTTTTCAACTTACAGTACATACATCAAACGGGGGGAAAAGGATAGGCTTGTACCACCTGCCATTTTAGTATCTTTGACCTCTTCTGCTGATGACTGTGATCTGATGGATTTGTATTCCTTCTTAGTGTTCTGACATTATTGTGCTCTGCAGAGGAAGAAATCACTAGATGTATTAATTTGAGTTTGAAACAAAGTTTAATATTTTCATATGCACGCATTCTTCTGAACTATGCTCTTAATATACGGAAATCGACAGCTGGACAATGGAAATGGATCCTCCATGCCCCTACTATTATTATCCAGAGGTTAATTCTTCAACAATGGAAAGTCAAATTTATGAACCCAATTACTCTGTGGAATGAAGAGTGTCACAAGCTGGATGGACTCCATAACAGCAGGGCTGGGTGCATGGTTGGAAGACCTTGAAGGACCTGGTTGAGAAGAGATCATCCAGGAGAAGGCCTATCAGTGTGGTTGCTAAGAGTTGAGACTGACTTGATAGCACATAGTTAACCAATCAATCATGGAAAGTACACTTTGACATGGACTAAAGCTACAGATCTTGTGGGTAATGGTTTGCTCCTTGCCCTCTGATGAAACTGGTATGAGATTTTAACCCAAAAGACATTGTGCAAAGTGAGGCTACACTTATTGCAGCCAGTTTTGGTCACCACGATGTAAAAATGATGTTGAGACTCTAGAAAGAGTGCAGAGAAGAGCAACAAAGAGGATTAGGGGACTGAAGGATAAAACATGCATGGCGGGGGGTTGCACATACATGAGCAGGGGGTGGGATGCATGCATGGGGGGGGGTCACATCGCATGTACATGCCTGGGGGTAATTCATAAAATGGTTCACCAAGAACCTTCATCTCTTGATTTAGAATTCTTAAGTCTTGTACATGCTATGGATGTTTCCGTCATTTGCTAAAATGATGGTTGCTGACAATTTATGACATACTGGGCAGATTTGATCTTGAATGTGTGAGCCTTGAATTGGATTAAGGATCAGAGCCAAGGAAGTTCTCCTGTCCAGGAATTCTAAGGCCACCCACAAGAATCTTCAAGGAAATAGTTTGAAGTTTGTTATTGATGCTACATATAGAATATCCAAGATTCATGAAAATTTATTGGTCAACAGGAATGAATATTTCCACAGAAAGGTTAAAAATGTGCCTTCAGAGTCCTTAAATCTTGGCTTCTTTTTCTTCTTGTGCCATATTTGTCATCAAACATTGGCGATCATGTTGGCAATCCTATTTTTATCAACAGCGACATGAAAAAATGCTGCTGAGTTTTGTCCAAATCTTGGCTGGATGAACCAAATTTCTGGCTTGGTATAAGGTTTTTAAGGTCCTTCTGTAAAATTCTGATGTAACCAATTTTTTCTGCAAACATCTAAGAGATGGTTCCAGTTCTCCCAAGCTGATCATCAGGAAGTCAGACAGATGGTTTCCAAGAAACCTGCAGTATAATGTTTTAAAAACATGTTCTGTGTCAGAGATAGAACCAAGAGTCACATACCTTGAGAATTTGATCCTCATTTATACATCTGTGTTAAATGGCATGATCAGAGATGTTCATTTTATCCAAAAGATTCACTGGAAGGACAAAAAAATAATTCAAGATGTTGGAATTTGAAGGAGTCAACTTGTGGTCTTAAAGACTTGACAAACTCTACAAGAGGGTCTCCAAACTTGGCAACTTTAAGACTTGTGGACAGGATCCCTCAGCCAGCTATGCTGAGAGTGAGAATTAAGGTTAGGGTTAGGGTTAGCTATGCTGACAGGGGAATTCTGGGAGCTGAAGTCCACAGGTCTTAAAATTGTCAGGTCAGAAGATCCCTGTTGTAATGCAAGCTCTACCCTTTACATGTCTGCATCACACACACATGCCCACACACATAAAAGGGATGGTGTTTACAATACAACATCACAATGCTCACTTCATTATTTGTTTTTCCTCTCAATCATTGACTCCTGTAATCATAGTCACTCTCCGATGTTTATCTGCATAAGGCTCAAAATTGCAGGTATTTTTAGATTCTCTTGATTACAAGTCGAGGCTTCTATTCTCCCCCCCTGACCAAATTCCTCCACCATTTCTCTACCTTGTGATTTTGTCATCCTTTCCTCCCTCCACACCATGTCTTATCTTCCACGTCTTTGTTGTATTATTAATGCATATTATGCTTATGATAAATTATGCCGTTAGAATGTGCAAAAATAAATCAATAAAAGAAAAAACCAGACCAGAGCCTTAAACCAGCAGCCATATTTGGAAAGATTACTGATGTAAAGTTGCATGGGATTGATTTCCTTCAAAACAGTTTTAGTAGCCGATCAGGCTTCGATTGTTCAATAAAGAGAAGAGAAAAAAAAAATGCCTGATAGATTTGACTCAGAGATTTGATCCTGAAATCCAACATTCATCCTTGATGCGAAACTGATAAATACTTTGTTCTATAAAATAAGTGTTGTTAGCCCATTTCTCTTTGTCCTGGTGTACATCCTGTCAAATGGACTGATTGTTTATTGATGTTCACCTGGGAACAAAAAAAAAATTCAATCAAACAGGACCAAATAACCCATGAGAGATTGTACAGACTCCAACTTTTGATTGTTCTATGCTGCATTTGAGCATTGATTGATAAAGCACAAAGCCTCTTAGTTACTGCTGGATACAGAGGAGCTCTTAATTAAGTGATTTTACTGTGCAGTTACTCAGGCATCTGTCATCGATCCAAGTTTGTATCACTTGAAAGATGCTGGATGTGAGTGAAAAGTCACCACAAAGAAGAGACTTTTTGTTACAGGTGTGAGGTGGACTCATCATTCATTTAGATTTTATTCAGGGAGAATGTAGCAACAGAGAAGGAATCTACAGTGATCCATCTTATGCCATGAGATTGATCTACTATCAATGTTATTATTGCACCTTAATCTGGATTGTAAATTGTAGGATGGATCAAGCTGAATGTTAAAAGCAATTATACATATCAATGATGCTAATGTTCTTCTGCATTTTTCAGGCCTTTTTAGTCTTCATTTCCAAGCAAGTATCATGTACAGTTGTGAAACTTTGCACTTAACGGTCTTCAAGGAACTAACTTCTCTAGACAATAACATTGATTGCTTCACATCTTACCTGGCTTTGTTGACATCATCTTGTGGGCAAATTGTATTACAAGCACATTGTCTCCATGGGTTTTTTTGAACACTTGGTACACTTATATGACCATCCAGTTGTGGTCACCGTGATATAAAAAGATGTTGAGACGCCAGAAAAAGTGCAGAGAGGAGCAACAAAGATGATTAGGGGTCTGGAGGCTGAAACATTTGAAGAATGGTTGCAGGAACTGGGCTTGGCTAGTTTAATGAGAAGGAGGACTAGGAGAGACATGATAGCAGTCTTCCAATATTTGAGGGGCTGCCACAGGGAGAAGGGGCTCAAGCTATTCTCCAAAGCACATGAAGGCAGAATAAGAAGCAATGGATGGAAACTAATCAAGGAGAGAAGCAACTTAGAACTAAGGAGAAATTTCCTGAGAGTTAGAACAATTAATCAGTGGAACAACTTGACTCCAGAAGCTGTGGATGCTCCAACACTGGGAGATTTAAGAAGAGATTGGATGACTGGACAACCCTTTGTCTGAAGTGGTATAGGGTTTCCTCCTTGAGCCGGGGGTTGGGCTAGAAGACCTCCAAGGTCCCTTCCAACTTTGTTGTTCTGACCAAGTCAAAACAGAGAAGAACCATTTGAGAATGGTTTAGGGGAAAAAGTTACCAAAAAGTTGATAGGTGATTTTTTTTTAGCATGTAGCATATAACACATGGACTTGCAGTATATATATATATTAACATTTCACCACCTCGATTAAAAACAGAGTAAAATATGAACGTTTTTTTGTTTTTAAAGATCTACAGTATATTCAGAAACCAATGTCTAGGCCATTGAAGTGCAGGAAGAAGTGCTTATTCCTAGCTTTTCAACAAATACGTGAAGATTGATGTCAAAGCTCTTTTGGCCTTGTCGTTCCAATCCAGTGGCATCTTTAAACCAGTTTTAATAGGTTGATCTCTCACCTGTGCAAGGAATGACAGAAGGAAGAGCAAAAAATACTCGTGTTGTAGAACTTTGGCAAGAAGCTCTTTTGTCCCATCCATCTCTGACAAGAACAGGTAACCTGGGTACTAAATAGTTTGCTGTTAGGTATTTTCCCTCCACTGATTGATTGTACTTTTGGGAGGGTTATTACAATCAGTGGAGCTTAGCACTTTGGGGAGATCTATCAGTTGGCTGTTGTTTTACAGTATTTGGAACTCAAGTCGTGGATGATAAGAAAAGATAAAAATTGAGACAGTCATTCAAGGCACCACCATCTGTCAAAATGTGTGTTTGTGTGTGCGTGTGCACAAACACACCATGGGAAGAGGCAGCTGGCTGACTGAATGCATCATTTTTCTTAAAAATGAAGACGCTGACTTTTGTTCTCATGAGACTCAGCTGCTTAAAACAATCCAGAGCAAGGTGACCATGCAGACTCTTAATCTTGGAAGATAGTGAAGGGTGAGAAGATATAGAGAGGACATCCAAGGAAAGAGAACAACTCGTCAGGGGGACTCTGTTGAGAGATATCAAATGGATGCTAGAGTGGATCAGTTTAGTCTACTCTATGCCTTTCCATGAGGAGAGCTCCATGAGTTTTGTCTTGGACAATGCAATTGCAAGCCACTAATATATAAAAAGAGAGCAAATCCCACTCCCTTCTGTCACTGATGATGTTACTTAGTTGGGTAATGAAGTGTCTTCAGGAAAATAACCAAGCTCAGAGAGCATCAAGGATACCACAAATGCAATTTGCTCTCCATAAAACTGGTGGTGACTTTCTTCTCTCAAATAAACTATTCATTCTGGGTCCATCTGTTTTCCTTGATAGAACTCAGGTTCCTTTGTCAGCATTTCATTTCTTATTCGAAAGGTTTGTGGTAATCTAGCATGACAAACCAGCCATTCGGCATCTTGAGAATGTGTCTTTCAGGAAACAGATGCTGCCTGAAGCAATCATCCCAGAAATGGAAGAATGTCATCTTCTACTGCATTTGAGATGTGTCAAATGCTGCCCAGTTTGAAAAGAAATGCTGTTTCACTAAGGATGGATGTAGACTCCAGTGGTTTATGGAGAACTTACCCAGAGTCACAGAATCTTCAAATGTGGAATAAAGTTAACTTTGGAGGAAAAATTGACAGGTTCATGCATCCCCAATTTTCATCACCTGGAAGCAAGCAGTTAGTGTTAGGACTAATAAGCTTACCTAACTTAGTTTGGGTAAAATAATATATATAAACTATGATTGTAAGTTAAAGTGTGTGTCACTTTAAACAGCAAATCATGTAATTTTGGGTGCAGCTGTAAAACTGCCATAAGAGGGAGCAAGAGAGCTTACTGTATTGCTGGCTTACTGAATTGCTTGCTGACAATGATGGATTGATGGTTCCCTGCTGTTTTTGCTGAAGAGAGAAAGGAGGTTTGAACTTCTTCATATCTCTACTGTGAGAAGATTTATTACTGGACTGATATTTGTAAGTTTACTGACCTCTTTTCGACACTGGACTTTGCAACTGAATAATCCCCGGACAGACTGAACTAGGGAATGATTTATGGACTGTTTTGACTATGCTAAAACTCTTACTGGAATAAACTATTTAACTAGCACAGTGTATCTGTTTTACTGAGTGTAAGCTACAAAAACGTTTATCTCACATATTTTGCCTGCCAGCCTGACTGCCGTGCAGATTCTGCTAGGGTGTAACCCTAACAGTTTGGTTTCCTCTTCTAGAAGAGGTTGCCCAACTCTTGGTTCTAAAACAGTAAAAATATTTCTCAATCAGTTTGTAGAACTCATAATGGAACTTAAATCTTCTCAAGAAGAGAACTTCACTCTCTGTTTTTGCTTTTCTGTTTAGGTCTCCTAGCCCAACTTCGCATGGATGTGTTGTCTCTGCTTTTGGAATTTTGCATCTTCTCAAATTTTTCAAGAATTTATTGGGATGAGGAACTGGGATACATAATAACGGTAAGCACAGCATTAATTGACATCAACTCAACTGGCTTGCATATGGTCTCTGAACTCCTTCAACTTGACTATACTGAAGAATCTGACGTACAAAGCTACTGCCATTATTTTGAGGATTGTCTTCTCCTTCAAGAAGTCTGCTTGGTTGTGAAAGTTACTGAGAAGTTCTATTTCTTGAAATTATCCTTATTTATCCTTGGTGGATCCAGCATATTTTCCAAACCACAGTGCTTTCAAAATATTTTGTTAAGAACACGAATCATCTCTCACAATTCTGGATACTATTGAAGGCCTCACCCAAATGTTCCTCTAATCTGAGGACACTGCACTTTTCACGTTGGACCTGACTACATCTGTGTGAAATGAATCCTGTTAGCTCACTTAGATTTCCTGCTTGGCTAGTTGTGAAATTTTCATCTTTGTGTCCTCTGTGAATATGAAATTAGAGTTTGTGGTTCATCTTTATTTCCATTTGACTCATGCCAAATGTGCCTATGGTTAAGCCCTATTATCAGTTCAAACATCTGCTAGTTAATATGAGTTGGAAGCATCTACTGGAGACCAATATTGTCCTCTTAAATTTGTTCTGTCTGTATCATTTAGGGTGTCTCAACCTTTTTGTGCCTCTTCCAAATATGCAAATAGCTTAATATACAAAAGATCACCCCATAACAATTGCCTCGATAGAGAAAACATTTGTAGCATCTCCTAGAGGAAACTTCTTCATCCAAAAAAAAAAAAAAGGAGATATGATCTTGGGGGTTGTCCCAAGAAGAAATCAGAAAATGTTTCAATGAGAACCTTCTCAGATGAAAGCTGGTGGTGACTGCAGATGGACAGTTTGAAAATAAGATTGATAATCAAGATGTCATTCAGAAGCTCCTACTGTTTTTGACTGATGCTGGAAACTATCAGATAGGGGACAAAACAGGAGAACCAAGGAGAGGCAAAATTTGAAGCTATCAGATGGCATCAGCCAAAGTCTGCTACTCAGTTACCTAAGAAAAGAAGGACGATTTTTCTTGTCTTCTTCTCCCTTTTCCCCATGGCAATCTTCTAGAACCACACTAGATCCTATAATGGTGTAAGCATTAAAATGGTGATCAATATCTTTTTTTTTAAAAGTGTACCCTGTTTTCCCGAAAATATGACCTACCCCAAAAGTAAATCTTAGCTTGCTTTTACATGTGCAGCCAATATAAGCCCTACCCCCCAAAATAAGCCCTAATGATCCACCCACTCCACAGGGCACGGATAAAAATTACGCTAAGGTGGGGATGGCAGCGGTGGTGGAGCTGCCCTACTACTTACCTTTGGATAGTTGTAGCCAGGCCTCTCACACCCTGACACCTGCCTTGCTGGGCCATTTCTTCTGCATCTAGCAACGCTTTCCTGAAGGCCTCTATAGCTGATAAGAAAGCTCTGGATCAAGCTCTGGATAACAAAGCTCTGTTCTCGACTGCAGATGACTTCAGGAAAATCTTGCTGGCCATAGAAGTAGTAATTCCTGAAGGCCTCTGACAGTGAAAAGGAGCCCTGGGGTGACACATACAAGTGAGGTTAGTCAGTGGGTTACATCCCCTAAAAATAAGACCCAGTGCCTTTTTCGGTGACAATATATATATATATATATATATATATATATATATATATATATATATATATATATATATATATATATATATATATATATATATATATATATATATATATATATATATATTTTGGGAAAACACAGTAGTCATATTGTAATAGTGATTCCAATTATGAGAAAGCTGTTTGTCTGTAGTGCTGGTGAGTAGACAGCCCCAGGAGAAATTCATTGAAACAGATTCTATGTTCTGATCTCTACGCTCCAAATTCCAGGTTAATTAGAAGAATGCTAAAAATTAATTTGGGTTTTGAGCCTGCACAGTTTTGCATTGTTTCAGCTCATTTGCATCTTCTTTCCTTCCTACATAAATTAATCTGGACTGATTAAACTGTTCCCCTGACAGATAAAAGTGCTGCCAAAAAAAAAAAAAACCCAGTCTTAATATGTTTGCTGGGTATATATGATAATAGGTATTGATACACACACAGAGAGAGATACTAACATGTGTATCATGGCATAATCTTTTTATACAGCTTTATGGGGAGATATTTCCATTACATTTCTTTTCTAACATGCTTTAAAAAGGAACATTGTTTCAGTTTCACAACATAGGAAAAAGTATTGAATGCTGATTGGGAAGCAATCATGTTAATTATGCTTCATTCTTCTTTTTTTTTTTTTTACATTTTATTGGTTTTTAAAAACAAACATAGCCAAACAAAACATAAAAACAGTAAGCTATCTTCCATAGGTGTACATACAGTGTGCCGGTTGGTTTACAAATTGTTTTGTTCTTCCATTTCGTAGTCTTCAATTACAATTACATTACATATAATCTCATATTGTCAATCAAAAATTAAATACCTTAGTATCATTATTAATCAATCATTTGTCTATACTTTTATTCATTCATGTTTTACAAGATAACCATAATTTACTTAATTTATTTTATAACAATTCATATTATCATCCCAAATCTATCCTAAAATCATTTTGTAGATATAATAAGAAAGAAGTACATTTATTATTTTCTAAAAATCTACATATTTCATTACTATACTTTATTGTCTAACCATTGATAGAAAAGATCCCAAATTTTATAAAATTGTTTATCCTCTTGTTCTCTAATTTCAAATGTCAATCTACTCATTTCAGCACATTCCAATATTTTCTTAATGATTTCTTCCTGTGATGGTATTTTCTCATTTTTCCAGTTTTTAGCAAATACAATCCTAGCTGCTGTTAATACGTTTACAATCAGGTATTTCAAGTTTTTACTATATATTTCAGGTAAAATTCCCAATAAAAATATCTCTGGTTTCAAGTCTATATGTTTTTTCATCATTTTTTCCAACCACATGTGGATTTTAGTCCAGTATTTTTTAATTATGCTTAATTCTGATTATGTATGTGATGACCCAGAGCATAACACAAATGTTACAAAATCCAAAATGTAAATAAATGTCCTTTAACGCCTCCAATTTGGCCCCACTGTTCAATAATACTCAGTTGGAGATAAACTGTACTCAAAAATAGTCTTCAAAAGAAAGCAATACAGTCAGAACTTAATGAGCAGATAGAGGTGAAATAAAAACCCAAACAAACTACAATGACAACATTTCCACAACAGAACAGGAGAAGTATTTACCAAATTCAAGGAGATAACAAGGCAGTCTGTTGGAAGGATGTCAACCAAGATAACTTCAGACCAAAATAAAACACGCTTTGTTTCCAGTGTTCACCAGTATGCAGATCCAAACTCTTATTCAGTTATCACAAACTGCAGCCCATGAAGAAGATCAAGGCCCTCTCCTCCCAAGTAGATGATGTCTGTCCCTTATCCTGTCCTCCCTGCATGCCCTAGGATGGAGAGGGGATGGGCCTGGGTCCTCCTCTGACTGCCCAGCCAGCCTCTGCCCTTCCTCAGCCTCCTCCACAACCTCCGGAGCCACACTCCCACTGCCTGTCGGCTGTTCCTCCTCTCCCTCAGAGTCAGACTCTGCCAGGGGCATGACAACGTAGCCTTTCAGTCACCTATCAGAAAATGATACATAAGTAACAACTGCTGCAGAAATAAACCATCCTAGGAAATTCAAATGGACAACTGGACAACGATAGAAGCATTTTATAAATTTTGAGGGAAACATTAACAGAGGGATAGAATCAAGATCATAGCTTTATAAAGCCTTAGAATGCCGAGCCCAGATTTGGTCACCATATTATAAAAATGAAGTTGCTAGAAAGGGTAAAAAGAAGAGAAACAAAGGTAATTAGGTGGTTGGGGACTAAAACATATGAAGAATGGTTGCAGGAATTGGGCATATCTTATTTAATGAAAAGAAGGACTAGGGGTGAATGATAGAAGTCTTTCAATATCTTAGGGGCTGCCACAAAGAGGGGGCCAACTTACTTTCCAAAGCACCAGAAGACAAGACAAAAAGGATGGAAACTAATAAGAAGAGAAGCAACCTAGAACTCAGGAGAAGTTTTCTGACACTGAGAAGAATTAACCAATGGAACAGCTTGTCTTCAGAGGTTTTGGGAGCTCCATCACTGAGGCTTTTAAAAAGAGACTGGATGGCCACTTGTCTGGAATGGTATAGGGTTTTCTTTTTGAGCAAAGGGTTGGGCTAGAAAACCTCCAAGGTCCCTTCCAACTCTGTCATTCTATTATTACATAATCTTATCAGGACGTCTTTTCCTTTTTCTGTAATGTTTTATGTTTTTGCACATGAACATGGGTGGAAGAAATAGCTGGTGTATCTGAAAGTTGGCAAGGAGCAGAGCTAGAAGCAAAATGTGGGCAGTTGGTATTTTATTAGAACTACAGATAATTCTTTTAATACACCTGCTCCACTACTTAGACAAACCTGTCTCTTTTTAGGCCAATCTTTCCATCCATACCTGATTTATGGTGGGTTTTGATACAGGTCATCTTCTCATTGTTGCACCTTAGAGGCAGAGTTCTGATGTAGGTAACTTTCTCTATTGTTGCACCTAGATTGTAGAGTATAATTTTCTCTTTCCTGGAGCCCATTGTTTCCTTCTCTTCTGGCATTCCATAATGAAGTCAAGACTCTCCCATCTCAGTTAGCATTTTGCTTGCTGGTTGAAGACTCTAAGGAGGATAAATTCTTTCTTAGTTGTCTCTGCTCTGCTTCCTTCTGCTTTTGACAGAGTCTTGATGGTTGTATATCTGGTTGCATGCTGCAAATACAATGGAAAGGTCAGATAGATAGCATTGCCCTGATAGGGAGAGAATCATATCCAGGTGACTTCTTCTCTGGATTCTTTATTGTTCTCCTGACCTTCTCTTCTCGCCTCCTTTTCAAGATGTTTTATCAAAGATTGCAGTGACCCTTTACTACTTAGTGAGTCTGCTCCTCTCTGTTTTCCTCTCGAATCAGAAACTTCTCAATTTGATAAGGTAGTGGGCTTTGGACCTTTGACTAATTGGATTATCTTCTTCTGTGCTGTCCAATATCCTGATGCTTGTCCACAGATCTCTTCCTTGGAAAAGATGTGCCTTAACTAGGCACATCCTTCTTCATCATGGCAAGGTCCCTATGATCTTTTAGAATGCACGGGATTCTTAGCAAACTCATTGGTCCTGGAGCTGTGAAAAACTGTTGCCTCCTGCTTTTGCAGGGGTTTGGACTAGAAGACCTCCAAGGTCCCTTCCAACTTTATTCTGATTAATTGATATTGATATTTTCCAGTTGTTCCCTAGCAGGTTCATGTTGTTCCTTGAAAAACAAATTCTTCAGCTTTCTTCTTAAGCCCTCTGACCAGGCTGGTAGGACTTCCTTTTGAGTCTTTTAGTTTTAAGGGAGAGGGTGGGAATATTAATCATCTTGACAGGTCTCTTTCCCGGGGAGTCCATGGGAAGCAGCTTATCCATCTTGTAACCCTGGCCTATGGGCTGAAGATCTGGACATCTATTAGAAAATGAGAGCAGCAATTCACCTAAACTAATGACCTTGGCTTAGGCAAAGGAAGGGTGTGGTGGGGCTGCTAAACACAATTTCTAAGACAGGCATTAGGAGACCTCTGGGGAGCTGGGCAAAAAACCAGTCCAGTCCTGAGTTGATTGACCCACCAATATCTTCCAGGACACATGGAACCAGATTAATGTCTCCTTTGATTTTTACCTACTTTCTTTGTCTGTTACCTGCTTAGCACTCTACTCAGGTTATTTGTTCCTCTCCCTCTTTGTAATAACCCCCTGTACCTGATCCTTTTCCTGTGGAGAAGCCCAACCCTTTGTGAGAGACAGGGTGAGCCATAAAATATTTAATGGTTCTGCGAAGACATTTGATGTGAAACAGAAAGAGTTCCAGAAAGCATCGCTTGGTGTGATGAAAGGCCATCTGGAGAATTGAGAAGGCAGAGGAAGATTCGTTCGAGAGGGATACTAAATT
Source organism: Hydrophis major (assembly GCA_033807585.1). Lineage (NCBI taxonomy): Eukaryota > Metazoa > Chordata > Lepidosauria > Squamata > Elapidae > Hydrophis > Hydrophis major. The sequence continues at coordinate 38,984,845 of CM066334.1, forward strand.
ACCCAGTGGTGGCAGGGAGGCCAATGTCAACGGTACGTAAATTGCAACCCCTAATGAGTTGAATGCTTACCGTTGTCAGTCTTAGGTACTTAGGTGGCATTAGATCCGAGCAAGTGTCTCAACCCTTCAGAGTTTCTAATCCAACACAATGATCTTAATGTACTGACTATCTATGACACAGACATATATGTTTGTAAGCATCACAGATGGGAGGAGGAGGAGAAGGAGAAGGAGAAGGAGAAGGAGAAGGAGAAGGAGAAGGAGAAGGAGAAGGAGAAGGAGAAGGAGAAGGAGAAGGAGAAGAAGAAGAAGAAGAAGAAGAAGAAGAAGAAGAAGAAGAAGAAGAAGAAGAAGAAGAAGAAGAAGAAGAAGAAGAAGAAGAAAAGAGCTATTCATTTGACCAAGTTCTACTCCTAACCAGATGCAAAGGATATCTCCTTATCATTAATACAAGACTGATTGAAGAAGTACATCTGGTACCAGCTAGAACTTTATTTGGTGTAGAAAGAGTTAAGACCATTTTACCTGTGCTTGATTATTATTCCATTTTGTTAAATGATTTCCAGCGTTTTAAAACAAAAAATGAAATCTGCAGATCTTGCTGAATGTAACTTCCCCAGTACTCCCAGTTATTAGTTCAGAGCTTATAATATATGTCTTTAATTACATTTGTGTGTTTTTCATACGCTGGGTGCTAGATGTGCATTTTAAAATGCTTACAGTATTTCTTAAACACATCCCTTTTTGGAATGATTTCTGTTTCTTCAGCCTCAAGAAGGAAAGATATAAACAAGGGGTTTCTTTTCATTTGTTTCTAGAGGGAAAGACAAGTTGGTGCCCATCCCGTGATTGAATAATACTTCCATAATTTCACAACAATCCATATCAGACTTTTTCTTTTCTGACTCATAATGAAACAGTTCTGGAGAGTTGGTACTTCTGCACACAAAGCATAGAATTCATTTTTTCCCCTCCAAATCCAAAATCACCTGGCTTAGATGGATTTCAAGAGTTAAGAAAATCACCCAAAAGACATGAAAATAGCACTAACAGCAAAATCGAATCATCAAGAAAGAGCACAGAGAAAATCAAGAAAGATTATTAGGGCACTGGAGAGCAAAGCATATGAAGAAGGATTGCAGGCATTGGGTATGTCTCGTTTGATGTAAAAGAAGGACTAAAGGTGACAGGATAGCAGTCTTCCAACATCTCACGGGCTTCCCCAAAGAAGAGGGAGTCAAGCTATTCTCCAAAGCACTTGAAGGCAGGACAAGGAATAATGGATGGAAACCAATCAAGGAAAGAAGCAACTTAGAACTCAGGAGGAATTTCCTGACAGGGAGAACAATTAACCAGTGGAACAACTGGCCTCCAGAAGTTGTGGATGCTCTAACACTGGAGGTTTTTCAGAAGCGATTGGACAGCCACTTGTCTGAAATGGTATATAGGAGATCCTGCCTGAGCAGGGGGTTAGACTACAAGACCTCCAAGGTCAATTCTGTTATTTTGTTATCTATCAATGAAGAACAAGTTGTTGGAGATAATCCTTTGGAACTTGCAGAATGAAAGATCTGGGTTTTTTGGGGTTTTTTTTTCTGTGTGTGTGGCTGTGATTGATGAATCTAAGAGGGATCAAATGGGTACTTGAGGTTTATTTAGTCCATGAAATGGAAACAGCAGGAAAAAGTAGATTTTATAGGGCTTGTACACTGTTTATTTTGCAGAGATTTCTAGGGCTTCAAGAGTGGAAAATATGATTCTTATTATTTCGGTAGCTCCCATGGACTTATTTGGTTAAAGTTCTCAAGATAGTAAGGCTTCAAACCAGAAGAGGTATGTTTTTGGCTTCCTTCACCCAAGGATTTTTTTTTTAATAATCTAAGACTTGTGGCCATCTTCCTTGGGATTCTAGCAAAAGCTACTTTAAGCTTCTGTAAACAGAATTCTTTTATCAAGATTCTCCCCACTTCACTCAAGTGGCCTCTGGGGCTGGCTTTCTATAGACACTTTTAAAATTGCTGTGCTGAAAAAAAAACCAAAACAACAACTGCTCTCAGCAACCCATTTACTCCAAACTGCATTGTTTATTCCCTACCCTCTTTTTCTCCAACTGACAGCCAGTTTCTTTTTCTCCATTGTGGTGGAGAAGGCAGACAAATAAAGTAAAACCTTAAAAAAAAAAACCTTCCAGGAAAAAAAAATACCAAGCATGAATTGTTGGCATCATGATGGAACTGTTCACAAGAATCCAGAGTGTGTGGAAAATAGAAACAGCACTTACTATACTCATCAAGTGAATCTGTGTTGAATCCTGCTTTTCATCTATCCTCAACCATCGAAGTTCCCCAGGTGGCTTTCGTGAGCCACTGTCTTTCAGCCACTCTACCTTACAAGGTTATTGAGATGGGGAGGGGATATTATATCTTATCCACCTTGAGATGCAGAATAAATATTTACAGTATTTACAGTACAATATCTACAGACCCCTCACATCCTGGACATAAACTGTTTCAACTCCTAACCTCAAAACAACCTTATAGAGCACTGCACACCAGAACAACTAGACACAAGGACAGTTTTTTCCCAAACGCCATCACTCTGCTAAACAAATAATTCCCTCAACACTGTCCAGCTATTTACAAAGTCTGCATTACTATTACTATTAATCCTCCCATCCTTCCTTTCACCCATCTCTTCCCACTTAAGACTGTGACCTTGCTATTGTGGTGTGCTTTTGCTTGGCTGAAGAATGTTCTTATACAAGTTCTTTTGTGTGCTGTGGGGTTGTTACTGTGGGGTTGTTCATTCGATTGTATCACACTTCAGTTTTCCTTGGCATGAATGACATTGGAATGAGCTGCACTAAAATGCCTTCAATAAGGTGGAACATTGGAGAAATGGCAGTTTCCAAACCAGCTTCTTTCTTCTTCTTCTTCTTCTTCTTCTTCTTCTTCTTCTTCTTCTTCTTCTTCTTCTTCTTCTTCTTCTTCTTCTTCTTCTTCTTCTTCTTCTTCTTCTCCTTCTCCTTCTCCTTCTCCTTCTCCTTCTCCTCCTCCTCCTCCTCCTCCTCCTCCTCCTTCTCCTCCTCCTCCTCCTCCTCCTCCTCCTCCTCCTCCTCCTCCTCCTCCTCCTCCTCCTCTTCTTCTTCTTCTTCTTCTTCTTCTTCTTCTTCTTCTTCTTCTTCTTCTTCTTCTTCTTCTTCTTCTTCTTCTTCTTCTTCTTCTTCTTCTTCTCCTCCTCCTCCTCCTCCTCCTCCTCCTCCTCCTCCTCCTCCTTCTTCTTTTTTTACTGATTTGGATGCTCTGGAAGAACATTTTTGTCTGTCTTTCTCCATGAAATGTTGGCACGAGAGAAGAAAGAAAGAAACAGCCATGGCAACTCTTTGTTTTCTATTTTGGCACCTGTCTAGACATTCTGAATGCTGATGTAAAATAAATAAATACACCGAGTGTATGATTATCACATTTTCCAGGAAAAAAGAAGTCCCTGGTCTGGGTTAATGTGCCTGCATTTGCCAATTTGGAAGGGCTGATGGATCACCACAGGGAATTCCAATCTACAACTCTCTGTTTAAAATGGAAGTATTGACCCAAACTTCAAATGTTATAGCATGGGGGTGGAGAGCTATTAACAGCAATTAAGCGATTCAATAGCAGGGATCCAGGCATCTACATTCCTTAGGCAGGAATTCTCCAGAAGGATGTGGGGTAGAAGGTATCTGCTTGAGAGTCCCATAAAAAAAAACCTTCTCTGAAGGTTCTGAAATCTCATGAAAAACTGTTTGTCGGGACTTTGCTGGAGAGGAATTCACTTTAACCTAAAAAAAAGGGGGTTTTATCGGGACAAGGAGTCAGCTTAGGTTCATGAAGGTCAGAACACACCAGAGGGCAGAACATGAAACAATGGTTGGAAACTAATCAAGGAGAGACCTGGAATGTGACTGGGTGGGCATGGCTTGGTGATCATGTGACTGGCTGGGTGTGGCCAACTCAATATCACTCACATCGAGGCATACATCTCCTCCCCTGGCCTCTCATGACTGTGGGATTGCTGCAACAGTTGTAAGTGTGAACAAGGATCATAAGTCACTTTTTTCAGTGCTGTTGTAACTTTGAATGGTCACTCCACACAAACAAATTACCAGCAAAGGAGGGGAAAAACCTCCAGAGTAGTTCCTGAGATAGGAAGTCTAGTCCTGCCAAGAATGTAATAAGGGTTAATGGAGAGGCAGTTTCTGTAAGCAACACCAGAATGTTTCCTTCCTGCCTTCCTTACAGGATTAGGCCAATAATTTCTTCTAACAACTGGTTCTCTGAACTGCTTAGAATGTTAACAACCAGTTCTAGCGAATAGGTGCAAACTGGTAGAATCCCACCCCTGGCCATGCCCATCCAGCAATCATATAGAGAACCCATTGCTAAAATTTTTGAAGCCCACCCCAGGGTAAAATTAAGAACCACCCTAATTTTTCCAGGACTTCCTGGACAGTCTTCTTTCCCAAATGTGCGACAAGCCAAGAGACAGGCTTGCATGAAACCTGGACCAAACCAAATCTGAAAGAATTTACTTTACATGAAATGAACCAATATCAAGTCAGTTCAATGCAATTTGTATTAGCATTGCTTCCCACATAAATAACATTTTCTATTTCTGGCACATTCACAGTCCTTCTACAGGGACCCTGGGAGATGAACTCAAAGCGTTCATAAAAACCTGGAATGCTAGGCTGTATACTCATGTTCTGAATTACAAGAATATATGCATCTCAGGTTGGTTCAGAGATAACCAGCTGGATTTGGCAGTTTGATTCCTCTGGCCAATCCCAATATTTTGAAAAGCTTCCATCTCTTTTCTTCTTTCCTATTCTTGCTATCCCCTTTTCCAGGCTTATGCATTCAGTATTAATTCTACCTTAATGTTTCTGTTTGTTCTCAGTCTGCTCAGGTATTCTTCCTTCATCTCAGACAACATTTTCTCTTCACTTATCTGTAATTTTTTCTCTATTATAAAACAGTCATTCTTTGCCAATGGCTGCAATGGAGAGAGTGAGAGTGAGTGATGGAAAGATAGGGGGAGAGGGAAAGAGAGAACGCAGTGTTTTAACTGGCAATTTTGAAATGCATGGACTTAACCTTGTTGGCAGGAGAATTTGGGGAGTTGAAGTCCACACATCATAAAGGCACCAAGATTGAGAAACACACACACACACACACAGAGAGAGAGAGACAGAGACAGAGACAGAGAGAGTGTTGAATGGATGGATGGGTGGATGGATGGATGGATGGACTGATAGATGGACAAACAGGCAGACAGAGTGACAGGTTTGGTCGTTTTTATCAAGCTGTCCTTGATGCATTTGGCTAGCAAAGGGATTGATGGAAATACATTAGTCTTCCATAATCAACCAGATATTCAGAGCTGTTGAAACAATATTGATTGGTCTTGTTTTCTAAATACCAGAAGAGAATGAGCCACGAAACCATCCAGAGGAAAGTATTAGTACATCATGAAGAAGGCTGGTCACCTAGGCGACACCACAGGTTGCTATGATGGCTGCCAGCTATGAAAGTCCTCCTTGGTTCCTATCACTTTGATCCTCAAAGGCTTGATGAGTAGCTGGAAGCCAGAGAGAAAGAAGGAGATAGCTCCACACCTCAAAGGCAGGGACAAACCCTGACTTCCACAGGCGTCTGTCCCTCAGATGACTCAGAAGTGGCCCCCTCAGCCACTTCTAATCTGTGAAGTCCATGTTGTCTACTCTCCTCATTTTCCCAGCCTTTTCACATTGCTTGCTATCATATCAGCATGATGAAAACATTGTTCCTATCATGCCTTTTCCAGGTTTGTGAGAGAAGACAGGTCCAACCCCTGGAGGGACTCCCCTCTCTTCCATCTCCTGCTCTTCCTTCAGGCTGATTGTTCTCTAGAAAAAAATAAAATAACTCAGTGCTCACTGACGCTAAAGCCCACACAGTTTCTGTAAAGGTAAAGGTTCTCCTTGCACATACATGCTAGTCGTTTCTGGCTCTAGGGGCTGGTGCTCATCTCTGTTTCCAAGCCAAAGAGCCAGTGCTGTCTGAAGACGTCTGCGTGGTCATGTGGCCGGCATGACTAAATGCCTTCGAAGGTGCATGGAATGCTGTTACCTTCCCACCCAAGGGGTCCCTATTTTTCTACTTGCATTTTTTACATGCTTTCGAACTGCTAAGTTGGCAGAAGCTGGGACAAGTCACGGGAGCTCACTCCGTTACATGGCGCTAGGGATTCGAACTGCCAACCTTTCTGATTGTCTTAGCTGCTCAGCCACCGCATCCCTGTTTCTGAGAAAAGGTTTCTCTGAGCAAAAGTTTCTGAGCAAAGGCCAAAGGCAATTCGGCGTTTGATGCCTTGATCAGCACACCTTGATCCATGCTGATCTCCAACTCTCCTTTGTCCCTTGAAGAGTGGCAGGAAGGGTGGAAGAGAGAACAAAAGACGAGGAGTCCTAATCAGGCAATGAGCTTCATCTCCCTGTGTATTAAATTAATTTGTGAGCAAGACTGAGGTGGGAGGAAGCAATGACCTCCTGGAATGTCAGAAGCTGGGATATGAGATGACTGTACGTGCCAGCCCAAGCCGCATGGGCCTTGCTTTCCCATATGTGCTGCATCACCTGATGATTTCTGTTGTCACTCTGCATTAAGGTGGAGCTCTCCAAAGAGTAATAGGTGTCGTGTTGGCTCCCCTGGGCTGGATTTTGTGTAGAGTGCGATTGCAGTGTGTTAAAAGGAAGACTGGGACAAGGCAGGAGGGGAGAAGAGCCATGGAGAGCAAGTGAAGTCAGGTTTTTGAGTAAGCAGATCTGAGGGTTAGGGCTGTGATTCTGAGCAGATTTCATAGGATCATAGAATTATAGGGCTGGAAGGGATCTTGCAGATTGTCACAGTAGGCATCCTCATTACCACCTCAGACAATCTTTTCTTGAAAACTTCCAGTAATGGAGCACCCACAACTCCTGGAAGCAAGATTTTACAAAGGAACCTTTGATTAATCATTTTCACTGTCAGGAAATTCTTCCTTGGAATGGAATGGAATGGAAGAGACGAGAATAGAAGAGAAGAGAACAGAACAGAGAATGGAATGGAATAGAATAGAATAGAATAGAACAGAATAGAATAGAATAGAATTCTTTATTGGCCAAGTGTTATTGGACACACAAGGAATTTGTCTTGATGCAAATACATTCGTCAAGAGTCAAGAATCCTAAGGTACAACACTTAATAATAGGCATAGGGTACAAATAAGCAATCAAATCATACTAGGAAACAGTCAATATTAATTGTAAGGATACAAGTGACAAGTTACAGTTATGAAGTCATTTCTAGGTTGGATTTCTTTCCTCCTGTCAAGCTTCCATCCCTTGCTTCTTGTTAAGATTTCTTCCTATCAAAATTATTCTAGTCCATCTAAGAATCAGCAAACAGTGCCAGCCTTTTCTTAGAAAGACTTGTGCAAAACAGCATTTCTAAAATCAAAAGAAAGTTGAATACAAATGTTGGTTGTGTATCTTCTGCCTAAATCAAGTCTGTGTTTCTGTTGGAGAGCCAATGTCCCAGTCAGGAGGAGGGATCAAGCAGGGAATTAGTCTGGATTTGTTATATAAACATAAGAGGGCAAGGTCTGCCTCCCTCCCAAATACCCTTGAGCCTTATTTAGTTTTTCCCAGGCAAAAGCTGCCAGTCTGGAGAGATTCCTATATTATAGGCAGAAAACATTAAAGTAACTAGTTTAAATGCAAAACATCTGGGTCTGGATCAGTGATGGGATTCAAAAATGTTTACTACTGGTTCTGTGGGCGTGGCTTGGTGGGTGTTAGGTTCTGCGCATGGGTGCAAGGAGTGGAGACGAGGCAGTGAACAGTGAACTTCAACTCTTTATTAAGCATACTGAACAGAGTAATCACCTAGGGCAGCAGCAGCCCTTTTATAGGGTTGGCTGCTGTCCTATTAGCCAATGAAAACATGGAAGTGTTAAACCCTTGAACCAATGAGAGTTGGCCCGTTAACAGCCAATCAGATGTCTCAGAAAGGACCAATCCAATGTCGCTATTATCGGCCAATCAGAAGTGCAGGATTAGAACCCTGCTTTTTACTTAAGGTTGTTAAAACTTTATTAAACGCCTTTATTAGTTCATAACAGTGGGTGTGGCAGGGCAAAATCCCCATTTCCTCCCCACCCCACTATCCTGCTTTACAGCTCCATTCTCCTATGCAGGGCAACAAAGGAAGACCCAACTGAAGTCGGGAGGCAGAGAATAAATGGGGGCGGGGCCAGTCAGAGGTGGTATTTGCCAGTTCTCCAAACTACTCAAAATTTCTGCTACTGGTGGTTCTCCAGAACCGGTCAGAACCTGCTGAATACCATCTCTGGTCTGGATTCAGCATAGCAAAACATGTATTAGATATTTAAAGTTAGGCTTTTATTCTTTCTTTTGTCATTTGTTACTCTCAATAATCTGCACCTTTGGACTTTTTCCTTACCGGTGCAAGGAGATCAAATGTTAAACAGAGAAATTAAAAAATATCATCCCAGTGAAAGGATGGTAGAACAGCTGGTGTGATGACCCAGGGTGGGATACAAAATAAACAGTCACAAAAAACAGGTGAAGCCCCTTTTATTCCTTCACTTTGCTTTCAAGCTCCAAATATCCTTGACTGGAGACAAAAAAACTCCCACACAAGCAGTTACAAGAAGGAGGAAATGTCCTTTAAATTATAAAGAGTAAAAAACAACACAAACCAGGCAAGATAAGGGCTTGAGGACGTCCACAGATAACAGAACACACACTGGGAAGGACGCCAAACTCAGAGAGGAACCATAAACTAGAGATATTTCCACACTTTGTTTCCAGCACTGGTCTGTATGCATGTCCGTCCTCTTATCCAGTTGTCACAGCTGCAGCCCGTGAAGAGGATCAAGGCCCTCTCCTCCCCCATAGACCACGGCTCTCCCTTATCCTCTCCTCCCTGCGTACCCTAGGATGGAGAGTGGATGTGCCTGGGTCCTCCTCTGACTGCCCAGCCGGCCTCTGCCCTTCCCCAGCCTCCTCCACAACCCCCGGAGCCGCATTTCCACCTCCTCTCCCTCAGAGTCATGACAGCTGATTTGTGAAAGCCCTACAACCAAGGTAGTCCTTAAAGAATTCTTAATCTATTTTAATGACTGATTTGTGAGCTTAATTGATCTTAGGAACGTCCCAGGCATGATATATCTTGATTCTATCTAAAAACCAAAATGGCTTCCCATTCAAAATTCTCCTCCCATCTGATGAGGAAACTTGATGAATATTCTGAGTACATTTTTTACATCCAGCTGTTAACTGATTTGCTATCTGAAGTTTTTTGAGGGATTCATAATATTTTATCTTTAAATGGAAGGAAATTTCAAATGGGATGCCATTGTTCTTTATCTTTGGCCTGGTTTTCCTAAACTTCTTTTTTTAAATAATTCTGACTTAGAAGAAAGAAGGGAGGGAAATCTTTATTAGATTTGCAGAAAAGGGGAAAGCTCCAATTTTCTGAAGACAAGAATAGCATTCAGCAAGATCTTTGAAACAGCCGAAGCTAAGAAAATGAATCTTTGTAAAACAAATACAAAACTGCATTTGGTGTTGAGATGTGGTAAAATCTTCCTTTTCCATCCTCAGGACAATATATCATATAGACTGTAAGCTTCATTTTTATAACTTTAAGTCCTAAACTGAATAGTATTATACACAGAATAGATCCTGAGCTCATTTAGAAAACTGAGAAAATTAAATTGTTTACTCTTCCTCAAGGCTCTGAAAAGGTTTGCAACCTGAGCCTAAAGGCATTTCTTTCAGGGCATTAATCCATTTATTCCATTTTATTTTTCTTCTTCTTATAGCTGCCAGGTGGTAAACAAAAACAGTTCCATTTTCACTGTTATGCTGATGGCACCATTAAACATTCAATGAGCTTCCATATCTCTTGCACATTTAGTTGGCGTTCTGTAGAAAGCATCTGCTTCTTTCTAAGAGTTCGTGGCATCAGCTGCCAATTTTTGTATCCAGAAGTTTGGTTGAATTTTCAAAGATCCAGAAATGCAGAACCAGATCAGTGGCCACATTTCCAGTCCACCAGGGAGTGATACAGAAGCAAAACGACTTCCCCTAATGGGTAAACAATTTTTTTCAGTTATTTTTTTTCCACCCTGCACAATCAGATTTTGATTTTACTGGTGGTGGGAGTATTCATTATTCAGGGATCACTTTTCTATTTCTGAATTTATTTTAGAGTCTGGAAGAGTTAGTACCAAAGGAAGCATAATAGCTTGTATATTTTTAAGAAAGAAAAATGAAAGCCGTTGACTTTTAAAGTGTGTGATTAAGAAAAACCAGCAAGAAAGAAAATAGAGTAGCGATTTCACAATGGGAATGGAATTTGCATGTATCTGTAGTAATTAAAATAAGCTAAGAAAGAAAGAAAGAAAGAAAGAAAGAAAGAAAGAAAGAAAGAAAGAAAGAAAGAAAGAAAGAAAGAAAATATAATAAATCCATATAATATCTATTTAGCATCAATACAAATTTAATTTGATTCCTTTACCTGTTAAATGTAGGCCAAATGTCTATTACATCTTCTTACTTTTAAAGTATAAACCTTTTTTTAAAAATAGATATCATGAGGTCTTGGTATCAGAAATTTCTTTCTGTGCACATAAGATTATCCTTTTTGCCCTGCCCCAATCTTGACAGAGCCAAATCTCTTCATAAAATGACAAATTCCATATTTTAGGAATATAATCCAACATCGCATTTGCATCTTTGACTATCATATTTCTTTCCAAGATTGTATTGTGCTGTGATTTGAAACCAAAACAAAGCCATGGCTGGACAAGATTTTATGAGTTGAAGAACCCCAACATTTCTTACCACATAAAATAATCAGATACCCAACTCAAAAATATTTTTGAATAGTCCGATAGATACAACAGAATGTTTTCTGGTGGCTTAATTTCATTCTGAAGTCATAAGTATTTATGTGTCTTAAAACCTGGACCTGTTGATTTCCCCAGATTGGGGTCACCTATGTAACAAATTCTATTTTGAAAAAAATTCTTATAAAATTCAATTATTGGTTTCACTTCAAGAGTTCTGTCTCTGAAGCCATCTGGTTTAGTTTCAACTGTACAAGTTGTCTTTATGGTGACTCATTTAGCAACTGTACCAAGTTATGACCGTGTTGAAACAAGGGACTTTCATGTACAACTGCTTCAGCATCCCCAGTCAATGGGGAAGGCTGGATTCCTTTAGCAATTATGTGATTCACTGAATGACCATGTGATTCATTTAATGACTGTGGCAAAAAAGATAATAAAATCCGGCATAGCCATGTGATGTCTCACTTAATGTCCTCTTTGCTTACCAATGGAAGTTTTGATCCTAATTGTCAAGAAATACCTGCAGATATTTCCAGCTGCAGGTTATGGGTAAATCATCACCAGAATACAAACTCCCAAAGTCTTTAGAACAAGAATTACAAATCAACCGGTTTAAGCTATTTATTTATTTCCCCCAGATGTTCCAAGCGAATACTGTCTTCGTGTTTGGATTTTTCCACCACGTCAATTTCTCATGTGATTCTGGATCAAAATTTAATTGCTTGTATATTAACAACCAAATACATCTAGCAGTTTTCAAGCCTGGAGGAAATTAATAAGGGAAATGGCTAGGCCTTATTTTCAAAAGATAACACAAACCTCGGTAGGAGGTAATTGATGCTGCAATTAATGCACAGAATTTGTGATTGTGTTTTAAAACATAAAGACAGCAATAAAATTAAAGCACAGGGTTGTTTTTTTAATTCCTCTCCACTAATATGTCCTTTTTTGCACGCATTCATAATAGACGTACTGTACTTAATGTGTTATTTTTGCAAAGTGTTCAGTAGGTATTGTCCAAAGATGTGCCTTTTTGTATGTGTTTTTGGACTGGGGTGCTGGACTGTGAAATTTAGAAGTTCCTCAGTTAACATTAACTGTATTCATACCCTACTTTGCAAAATGAAGAAAGAAAGAAAGAAAGAAAGAAAGAAAGAAAGAAAGAAAGAAAGAAAGAAAGAAAGAAAGAAAGAAAGAAAGAAAGAGGGAGGGAGGAGGAAGGAAGGAAGATGGGAATGAAAAGAAGGGATAGAGAAAGGAAGGAAGGAAGGAAGGAAGGAAGGAAGGAAGGAAGGAAGGAAGGAAGGAAGGAAGGAAGGAAGGAAGGAGAGAGTGGAAGGAAGATGGGAAGGAAAAGGAAGGAAGGAAGATGGGAATGAGAAAAAGGGAGGGGGAGAGGAAGGAAGGAAGGAAGGAAGGAAGGAAGGAAGGAAGGAAGGAAGGAAGGAAAGGAGAGGAGAGGAGAGGAGAGAAGAGGAAGGAGATGGAGGGAGGGAGGAAGATGGGAATGAGAAGGAAGGAAGGAAGATAGGAATGAGATGGAGGAAGGGAGGGAAGGAAGGAATCTCATTTATATGAAAACCATATCTGTTCTATTTTAGCCACAAGGAATATCTATACCTCTTTTGTTGGCTTCACGTTGGAAGGAGATTAACTACTGAGCATTCTTTGAAGCCTTTTCTCTTCTTCCTTCCTTCTTTTTCTCTTTTTATTGCGGGCTAGAATTTAATACCATTTACCTCGTTTATCTGCCATTCTTTATTCTTTGCCCATGCTCCTAGCCCTGGATAGATATGTTCACACTGATGCATAAAAAACACCCACTCGGATTAAATCTCCTGTGTCTGAAAACCAGCTAGTATAATAACAGTGTTGTTTAAAGTGATCTGCTTAAAAGGTTACACTGGATGTAATTGGGATAAAACATCACCCTGATGAATTGCCAACACACCAACTCCCATTGGAAATGTTTAAGGGGCAGCTAAAAAAGAAACAAGGGGGAAAAAAAACATTTTTAGGCATCACCAATGGGACAGAAGCCCTGCATTGCTCAGGTTCAGCTTCAATGTATGGATATTCCTCAATTTATGACCACAGTTGAGCCAAAAAAAATTGTAGCTAAGGGAGACGTTTCTTAAGTGAGTTTTGTCCCATTTTACGTCCTTTTTTGTCACAGTGGTTAAGTGAATCACTGCAATTATTTAGCTAGTAACACAGTTGTTCCAAAGGTGCTTTTTTAGGAAGTAATTGGACTTTCTTGTTGTTTTCTTTTGAAGACGTCTCGCTTCTCATCCAAGAAGCTTCTTCAGCTCTGATAGGATGGTGGGGAATGGAATGATTTATACTTCTTGCAAACAGCTGGTCATTTACATTTTTTAAGAGGGTCGCTGAGGACACTTGGAGGTTTATCTGTCTCCTCAGGGTCACCTGAGTGGTGCTCCTGGTGACTCAGAATCTCTACAGACTTTTTTAGTTACGCAATTCAGGATGAACACCCTCTGAATGGTGTGGGGATAGGAAGGGATTTCCACAGGAAAAAGAATTGCAGACTACAGAAACCAGGAGTACCACTCAGGTGACTCTGAGGACACAGATAAACCTCCAAGTGGCCTCAACGACCCTCTAAATGGATGCAAATGACCAGCTGTCTGCAAGAAGTATAAATCCTTCCCTTCCCCACCATCCTGTCAGAGCTGAAGATGCTTCTTGGATGAGAAGTGAATCTTCAGAGAAAACCAAGAAAGTCCAGTTGCCTCCTGAAAAAGCACCTTTGGGACAACCATGACCTGGAGGATGGAGAATCTCCACAGACTTTTTATACAATTTGGAATGGACATTCTCTGAATGGTGTGGGAGTAGGAAGGGATTTCCAGAGAAAAAAAATGCAGACTACAGGAACCATTTGTGCTTCAGTTTGAGATGCAGACCACACAGGTCCATCATCCCCAACAGCCTGAGCCTGTGTTCAACAGGGAAGGAACATAGGGCAGAAAAACATCCTGTAGAAAGCACAGCTCCTACTTCTCAAGGAAAGAATAAGAGCTGAAGAAACTTCTTGGATGAGAAGCAAAACATCTTCCAAGAAAAACCAGAAAGTCCAGTTGCTTTCTGAAAAAAAGCACCTTTGGGACAACCATGGCCTGGATGATGGAGTATCTCATAGACATTTGGTGGACAAAAGGTTGCAAAAGGGGATGCCATGATCCTTAGGACATTACAACCGTCGTAAATCTGAACCGGTTGCCAAGCATTCGAATTTTGATCACATGACCATGGGGACGCTATGAAAACTGGTCCTAAGTCTCCTTTATTCATGCTGTTGTAACTTCAAACAGATGGTGGTAAGTTGAGCATTAACTATATTGCCTTCACCATTCATCGATTCTAAAGGATGGCTAATGTACACAGCTGCAATTAACTGATGGCTGTCAAACAATTATGCAACTTCTAGGATGGTGCTTTCAAGACCTGCTATCAATGTCTAGAGACATCTCAATTTCTGCATGGGAGAAGGTTGGTGAAGAATAATGGATGGAAACTGATCAAGGAAAAATTAAACCTGGAAATAAGGAGACAGTGAGAACAATCAACCAAAGGAACAGAAGTTGCTTTCAGAAGTTGTGGGAGCTTCATCCCTGAAGGCTTTCAAGAAGAGACTGGACTGCCACTGGTCCGAAATGGTGTAGGGTCTCATGTTTGGTTGGGGATTGGACTAGATGGCCTACAAGGTCCCTTCCAACTTTGATAATCTGTTAAAGATCTGTCTTCTTCTCTGGATGTCATCCATGTCTATTTCTGGACTGTCAAAAGCAAGTTAATGCATGTCAGGATGCTGCCACATTTTAATCGAAGATTGAGCATGGGATGACTACTGAAGCCTTTGTTCTGATTGCATCTCAGTGGTCCACCATGGGCTTAAATCTACCACGGGTGGCCAAACAGCTGGCTTTAGACTAAGGCTACGACCACCTTGGTGAGATCCCGTTTTATTCTGTAAATCTGCTGTTAACCATTGACAGATAATCAGTTATTCAGCAAGTGTTCAAAATTCTCAGTTGTGCCTTTGAAATAAGGATTGGTTTAGTAATCCTCACTATATACTGCAGAGGTTTCTGCATTTTGTAAAAGCCCGACTTCTCATTTGTTAGGATTTTATTCAATATTCATTCATTAATAGCTTAATGCAGTAGAACACCATTAACAAACAGGCATGTGGGACACTGGAATCTGTTGAATAATCCAATTTTGGAATCTCCAGTGTGGCTAATATTAGTCAACCATTTAGTGTTGTCAGCAGTAAACTGGGTTAACGGTTTTTTTTTTTTTTAAAAAGCTGTTTAGCATTACCCTGCTAAAAAGCTTGATTAGCTGCGAAGGAGATCTAATTTTTATCTGGATGTGAACACAAATCAGTGTTGCATTGCCGCATTTGGTATACAAAGATGTGGAAACAATGTGTGGATGGAAAATTCTCCATAAAACCGTTTAGTCAGAATCCGCAGGAAGAAGGGGAGTAAATTAATTTGCCAAGTCCTTCACTCAGTTGTGTAATGCTGCACAAACAAAGAATTCATCTCCACCGAGTTTTGTAGCAATGCGCGTTCTCCTCTTGAGAGACTGGTCCCCTTATAGATAATCCTTGATTTATGACCCACAATTGAGCTCAAAATTTCTGTTGCTGAGAAAGTTAAGTAAGTCTGGCTCTGCTTTATGATCATTCGTGGTGCAGTTGTTCAGTGAATTTAAGACCGCAGTTGTTAAATTAAGAAGAGATTGGGCAACCATCGGTCTGAAATGATATAGGGCAGGGGTCTCCAACCTTGGCTCCTGGAAGCCTGGCGGACTTCAACTCCCAGAGTTCCACAGCCAGCTGGCTGTGGAATTCTGGGAGTTGAAGTCCGCCAGGCTTCCAGGAGCCAAGGTTGGAGACCCCTGATATAGGGGTTTCCTGCCTGAGCAAAGGGTTGGGCTAAAAGACCTCCAAGGTCCCTTCCAATTCTGTCATTCTGTTAGTAACACTATTGAAAAGTGAATCTTTCTTCCTTTTTGATTTTGCTTGTGTGAAGGTCTCAAAAGAGGAACACATGATTCCGGGACACCGTCATAAATATGAGTCAGTTGCCAACTGTCCAGCTGTTGACTACATGATGCTGAATGTCATGCCCCTGTTGGAATTTGTTTCTGAGGGGGAGATTGAGCAGCTGAGAGGGAGTGGGAGTGTGGCTCTGGTGGCTGTGGAAGAAACAGGGGAAGGGCACAGTCCGGCTGGGCATTCAGAGGAAGACCCACGGCCATCCCCTCTTCATCCTAGGGCATGCAGGAAGGAACAAAGAAGGGAGCAACATGGCTTATGAGGGAAAAAAAGGCCCTGATCCCTTTCATGAGTTGCAGCTGGAAGAACAGGATATAAGTGGGGCGTTTGCACACAGCTCCTTGCTGGAAGCAAAGCATCCATTTTCTTGATTGAGGCTTATCTGGGTTTGGTATCCTCCCAACTGTGAGTGCTGCATTATCTGTTGGAAGTCTGCAATTATCATCCTGGCCTGCTGTGTTAGTTACTTCACTGTAGTTTAAGTTTTTTTTATAATTTCTAATTATCTTACTTTGTTTTTGGACTGCATTTCTGTCCTTCCTCGACTGTTTTTGGAAGAGTTTGATCTCCAGCTGAGGATAATTGGACATTGGGGGCCAAGTTGGAGACATTAAAGGGAATTTATTCTACTTTTGTGACTTTGTTATTTTTGTGTCATGCCCTGGGTCATCACAGAAACTTTTGTAAGTTGAAACAGTTCCATGTCACTTTTTTCACTGCCATTGTAATTTCAAATGGTCACTAAACTGATAGTTATAAGTGGAGGATTACCTGTATTTTGAATGCTGTGGACAACGTTGTGTCCTCTTTGTTTGAACAGGGTGCCTGTAAGTTCTCCCTTTCCCAATTCTCTATTTTCTTTCCAGGTAAATGATGTTTGTTTTAACTTGCCAACTTGAGATCAATGCAACGTATGTCTTGCCTATGTATGTCACTCGACCTACAAACCTTTTAACTCCCTTTGTCTCCCCAAATGCCAATATCACATCTGACTTGTGAAAGCTTGCATGAGAGTCTAGAGGAGTCGGCCTCTCCATTTTAATAATTTCAGACAACAGCTGCCATAAAAGATTGCCAATGCACTCTTCCTACAAACAGTATAGGGAATTAGGATAGAATATATCTGGAAGGGAACTTGGAGGTCTTCTGGTCCATCCCCCTTGCTCAAGCAGGAGAAAATTAGTATGAAGATAGCTGGGGAATCACTGCCATTCCTGGGGTTGGAAGAAGCTTTAGTTTTCTGGTGTTAAGATTTAAAGGCTGTCTGACAAATGTTATTGGAAGTTCTGGAGTTAGCAATGCTTTGGCTCTTCCCAAAAGAAAAGTTGTGTTGTCCATGGGGTGTAAAATCAATGTTTCCTCCATTCAAGAAAGTTTGGTCTTTGGGAAATTGGGAAATTATAATTTTCATCAGCACAGCAAAAGAAAAGAGGGGCAATTCTATATATTAAGGAAACAATAAACTCCAAACTAATATATATAACTGAAGAAGGAAGGATTTTAATGGTGGAAATAATGATCAGCCAAAAACAGAATTTTACCAAAAGTTACATAAGAAGATATTAAAAATGGAGTATCAATATATTTGTGCTGTAGGAGACTTTAATGCAATAGTAGACGTAAAAACTAGAGTATGAGAGTAGTAAGACAAGGAAAAAGATTTTAAAAAGACACTTCCTAAGGCATGTTTCAAAATGATAAAATAAACTTGTATATATGATATGTGGAGAGGACTTGTTTTATTAATGGTTGGATAATAGAGGTAGAAACTAGGAACTTAAAAAGTATTATTATGTAAGCAAATCAACTCAGACAGTACGCTATTCACCAAGCACGTATTGTATGTAAAGAAAAAATGTATAAATAAAATTAAAAAGAAGTTTCGTCTAATGATGAAGGCACCTGGAAATAGTATGTTCTTGTCTTGTCCAAGGCATGAAAACCAGCTGGGTGACTTTGGGCCAATCCCCAGGAGATGAGGAGTTCCAATTATGTTTTCAACATGAGAGCTGGTTGGAGACTTTGGGCCAATCACTGGGAGACTGTGAGTTCTAGTCCTCTCTTAGGCATGAAAACCAGCTGGGTGACTTTGGGCCAATCCCCAGGAGATGGTGAGTTCTAGTCCCACTTTAGACATGAAAGCTGGCTGGAGACTTTGAGCCAATCACCAGGAGACTGGAAGTTCTTGTCCAGGCCAACCTTTGTGCCTAAGGTCAGACTAGAACTTACCACCTCCCATTTCTTAGCCCGTTGTCTTCACCAGTAGACCAAACAGGACTGTCTTGCTTACAGCTGTGTAAATCTTCTGGGCAAAGATTTGATTTGAAGCTAATTCCCTTGACTCTCCAAGCTGAATTGACTTTCTCCAATCCAATTAGGAAGCTGAATTGTCAAACTGGATCTGGTGTTGTCGAATAAGTTTAAGGCTTTCTGTATTTGTCAGTGAGTTTTCTTTTTCTAAAGCAATTGTAAAGAAAAAAAATGAATTGACCCAATTTAATCAAATTGATGCTTCAGTTGAAGTATGCTGAAGTCTGAAATTAAATCAGCTTGACTTTCTGAATTGATTGGAATAATCAGACTGGGCCCATAATTTAAAGGAGATTGGTGTCATCTTGCACAAACCCATTTTGCTAGAGATGAATGCCTTGATTGTCTAATTCTTCACTGTTTCTCTCCCTCCATATTTCTTTTTATAATCTGGGATCCATTCCGCCATATCCATCTGCAAACTTTATTTTAGTCTGCAAGGATGCTTGTACACAGTTTCATTTTTTTCTCCTAATATAATGGTTTTAATGCAATTTTGCTCAGCATGTGCCTTTTCATAAGGGTGACAGTGACGCTAAATTGTCTTTAATTCTTAAGGAGGGTTATGCAAAAGTATTCCCTTGAAATCTGGGGAGGGGGAGCAATCTGTCAGATATTATGGATTTTTTTAAATGCTGTTTTACAACTGCATAAATAAAGCAGGGCATGGAAAATAAACTCACTGCAACAAATTGAGATAGTAACATGTTGTGATTGCTTGCTTCCAGTTTCTTATCAATACATATATGTAGCCATTATTAACCAAGTGCTTAAGGAAGGAAAGTAGGGCAGATTCAGCAGAGACAATCAAAGGTAGGATGTGGATAAAATTCCAGAGTTTATGTCTATAATTAGCAATTTAGATAGACTAGCAAATAATTCAATGTGAAGAAATTACAAGGTTGTAAGGAAAGAGTAGGAAGAAATACCAGTAGAAGAGAATTTTTGTAGCTTATAATTGAACTGTAGATTCCCTGGTGCTCTCTGAGCTTAGTTGCTTTCTTGCAGACATTTCATTGCCAACTAAACAGCCTCATCAGTGATGTTTGGGAGGAAACTGAGGAGGAGGACTGTGGAGTCCTTTGTGCCCATTGAACTTGGTTGTTTTCTTGCAGACATTTCATAACCAACTATGTAATATCATCAACAGAGGAACACAGTGGCTCAGTGGCTAAGACGCTGAGCTTGTCGATCAGAAAGGTTGGCAGTTTGGCAGTTCGAATCCTAGCACCGCGTAACAGAATGAGTTCCTGTTACTTGTCCCAGCTTCTGCCAACCTAGCAGTTCAAAAGCACATAAAAATGAAAGTAGAAAAATAGAGACTACCTGATGGGAAGGGAACATCATTCTGTATGTCTTTGGCATTTAGTCATGCCAGCCACATGACTACGGAGACGTCTTCAGACAGCGCTGCCTCTTTGGCTTTGAAACAAAGATGAGCACCGCCCACTAGAGTCGGGAACGACTAGCACATATGTGTGAGGGGAACCTTTATCTTTACCTTAATATCGTCAAGAAAGCAACCAGGCTGGGAGAGTATTGAAGCTGCAACACTGGTATAACACGAGTCTGAGAAACAAGTTATTATCTTCACACCACTATATGAGTGAGTGCCTGAGTTTCCTGCTGCTGTCATCTTTGCATATATTTTTTTTGGGGGGGGAAACGTTTTCATTTTTTCCAGCTAAAAGAAAAGGAGAGAGAGAGAGAGAGAAAAGAAACATGCTTGGAAGGCTCAAGGGATTATCTCCACCCATCCTTCAAGTCCAGCATGTGTGTGTTGCATCAGAGAGATTGGATAAGTCCTTGCATAGTTTTGACAAGACCTTCCAGGAAAGGCTGTTGAACTGTCTCCTGGGCCAACTTCCCACAGATGGCATGCATGTCTGTGTGCCCTCACTGTGAGGTGTACACACTCCACATTCTTTCAGTTCCATCCTATCAGGCTTAATCGGGGGAAGAGGGAATTCTCTGGCTGGAGTCAGCCTGTAATTTATGGAGGCACGTTCCCTGCAGAGTAATAACAACTGTCTGTTGCATCAGGAGGGGGCTGCAACTCAAGGAAACAAGGGAGAGAGAGAGAGGAATGCAATGGAGCTTTTCTCTTTCTCTCACTCTCTCTCTCCCTTCTCTTTGGCATTTGTAATATTTAGGAGGGCTTCCTTTGTGTATGCAGCTAAAAATATTTGATTCAGGAGTTTCACTGTGTAAGAAATGACTTATTAATGTCTTTGGGAAGGAAGGATGGGGAACTTCAGAACTGAGTTTGAAGGTCAGGTAGCAATTCATTGGCTACACTCAATCAGAATAGAGCTGGAAGGGACCTTGGAGGTCTTCTAGCCCAACCCCTGCTCAAGCAGAAGACCCATACCATTCCAGACAAGTGACTGTCCAGTGTCTTCTTAAAAACCACCAGTGATGGAACACCTACAATTTCTGAAGGCAAGCAGTTCCACTGGTTGATTGTTCTCACTGCGAGGAAGTTTCTCCTTAATTCCAAGTTGCTTCTCTCCTTGATTAATTTCCATCCATTGTTTCTTGTCCTGCCCTCTGATGCTTTGGAAAATAACCCCCTCCTAATTGTGGCTGCCCCTCAAATACTCCAATGAAGACTGCCCTCCTCAACAATGGCAACATTATCTAATAACACACTGGCAATAAGTAGAAACAGCCAGCTATTCCTTCTATTAAGCATATGTGTGCACAATGCAGAGAAAAATAAGGATAGCCTTATTGCTAGTTGGGTCTTCATTTTTCTCCCTCTAAGGGGCTCAAGGCAATAGACCTTGAGAATAGAATCTTACCTCCTTTCATTTTTTTTCTATCTCAACTGTGTGAGGGAGAGATAGCCCAGCACTTGAATGCCCCAGGGGCTTCTGTGTCTTTGTCCTGAATTTTTAAAACATTGTTTTCATTTTTTTTTAAAAAGAAGTAAGAATGTGTCGTCCAGCAAATATCAGTGCATTATGTGCATTATGTGCATTTATTGGAATGCTTTTATGTGCATTATGTGCATTTATTGGAATGCATGCTGGATGGTAAGCACCCCTTTACTTAAATGGCTACTTATGACTATGATTGCCCATCATCACAGATGCCATTTTGTAAAGTTTCCAGAGCAGCCATCTTGTGGCAGTGAATTCTCTACTAATTCTAAATGTCCCCTGAATCCAAATAGTTTGTCAGCCTGTTCAACCATCCTGGTTAAGCAGGGGTGGGATTCTACCTAGGACACAACTTGGTCAACGCCTGGAAGCCAAGGTTTGATGCTCTTGTTTGAGTTGTTGGATTCCTTGATCAAGTTACTACTACCTTGACAACCTGACCTCAGGGACTTCAGATGAAAAGAAGTTCAACTACAGCTGCAGATTTGGGTCCTCTCTTCCATTTGATCTTATTATCCTGGTCTTCTCCCCTTCCCTGCATCCCAATCAGCCCACCACCTTTTCCAACTTCTAATCAATGCCAAAGATCAGTTTTTTTACACAGTTTGAAGTAATCAATTTTTTTTTTTTTAAAAAAGCCAGAGATTAAAGGGACCTCTTTGCAGTCATCAGTCACTGCCATTTACACAGGTGGCTGTCAGGCTACAAATAGAGGGGGGGGGAAAGAGAGGGATGATGTAAACGAATCCTGTCAGGTGAGGTGTTTCTTTTTTAAAAAAAAGAAAAGAAAAAAAACCACTCTTTACAAATCATTGCAGTGACTAATTCGCTGCCTGTATTTATCCCCTTTAAAATTGTCTCTAAACTAAAGTTATCCATCTTCCTTTGCCACCGCAGGCCCATCGGCCTAAGCAGACACCTCATTATTTTGCATCTGTACACACAGCCGGGAGGATGAGACGGGCACTACAGATGGAAGTCAATCTGCAGTGTGTCACTTCAGATTTTAATCAAAGGCACAAGGGGCTTTGGCAAGTGGCTAACCCAACCATCCATCTGACACATACCTTCAAGTTGCATGCTACGGACCTTTAATTGTAAGACCACCCCTGGAACACTGCACCGATTTTGGTCACCATACTACAAAAAAGATTTCGAGACTTTGGGGAAAATAAATCAGAAAAGAGCAACTAAGGTGCTCAAAGGCCTGGAGACCAAAACCTATGAAGAACGGCTGCAGAATTTGGGTTTGACTGGTCTAAAGAAAAGAAGAATTAGAGGTGATACAATAGCAGGATTCCAGTATTTGAAAGGCTGCCATAAAAAAAAGAGGAGGTCAACTTATTTTCCAAAGCACCTGAAGGCAGGACAAGAAACAATGGTTGGAAACTAATCAAAGAGAGACGCAGCCTGGGATTAAGGAGAAACTTTCTAACAGTGAGGACAATTAACCAGTGGAACAGAAGTTGCCTTCAGAAATCGTGGGAGCTCCATCACTGGAGGCTTTTAAGAAGAGACTAGACAGTCACTTCTCTGAAATAGTATAGGTTCCTCGGCTTGAGAAGGGGGCTGGACTAGAAGACCTTCAAGGTCCCTCCCAGCTCATTCATTCAATTAAAATTTTAAAAGTGGCTTACAAAACGTCCCTGAATAAATCAGTACACCTCAGAGGTGGCATTCATCAGGTTCTGACCTGTTCTGGAGAACCAGTAGTGGAAATTTCAGAGAACTGGCAAATACTACCTCTGACTGGAGATTTTACAGTATCCTTCCCCTGCCACACCCACAAAACTGGTAGTAAAAAAAGAAATGATTCCCATCACTGGTATACCTCCCTCCCGCCCACCATGAGGTCATCCCTTGGTTCAAGACAATCGGGTGAAAGAAGTCAATCTTTTCAAACTTCCCAGGGGCTGTTTTTCCAGGATTCTCTGAGTTTAATGCATTTCCCTGGCAACACGAGAGCTTCATAATGCATTGCGGAAAATATAGCCGTATATTTTGCAAGTACACAGACTCCAGAGTACATTGGTTTGGTGAGAGTGTGTTGCTGTGGTGGTGGATTTTATATGCAATCACGATTAGATGAAAATATGTTATAAAAGCTGGAAAATAATTAAAATCCTAATTAGGATGTAATTAAGAGGGTTAATTAAAAGATGGAAGGAAGATTGAACTAATATCAAGGAAAGCAAGCTGTGGCTCTAAGCTGACCTCCCCTTTTTTTTGCTTTCCTTCCGTGTTTTTGTGAAAATGTTTGAACTGATTACAGAAGTACCAAAAAGATTTCAGTGTGGTGGTAAATAGAACCCAACGAGGGGCCACTTGCATGGACCTCCCTCCCTCCCTGATAATGCCATGAAAGCAGCTGTATTTTGGTTTAATGTGGTCAAACTGCTGGCCATTTCAGCTCTCTCACTGTGGCTATTTTGTGTTTCCACAGATGGAAGGGGATGCACAGAGATAAGTCAATTAGCGATACTGTTGAGCAATTATGGCTTTGTTTTGTTGGTTCCATCTGAGATTGTAATTCTTTCATGGTTAAAGAGATTGTTGGCCCAACATTCCTGAGGAGCTAATATGACAGAACACCAGAAGCTCGGGCTAGGCCAGGTGATGACCATTTGTGATCCCCCAAAATCAAAAGCCATTGGAAGATAATCTGCCAGCCTTAATATCACAGAGAGAAGGAGACAGCATGTAATGCCAGTCCTGTCCAGAGCTGGTCCAAGCCCTGGAATATATCTCCTCAATTTTGCTCCAAACAAGGGGAGTGATTTAGAAATTGGAAATTAGAAATTTAGACATTGCTGGTTCTCATTTGTGTCCCTATTTCATGGTCTGTGCATTTGTCTAGGTGTCTGTGGAGATTCTCAGTCGTGCAGGCCATGGTTGTCCCGAAGATGGTTTTTCAAGAAGCAACTGGACTTTCTTTTTCCGATGGAAGAAGCTTCTTGGATGGGAAGTGAAACATCTTCAAGGAAACTCAAAGAAAGTACAGTTGCCTCTTGAAAAACCACCTTTGGGACATTTGTCTAGCCATGCACGTGTGCACACACACACACACACACACACACACACACACACAAGACTATGTCTGATTTACTTTGGTCACATCTTACGTGTAAATTCCTTGGAGAAGTCAATGATGCTAGGAAAGGTTAGTGGAACAAGGAGAAGGGGCAACCAAAGAACAATTTGAATTTGAATCAGAATCAAGAGCCAGTTTGGCCTGATGGTTAAGGAACCAGGCTAGAAAACAAGAAACCATGAGTTCTAGTCGCGTCTTAGGCATGAAAGCCAACTGGGTGCCTTTGGGCCAATCACCAGGAGACTGTGAATTCTAGTCCCATTTTAGGCATGAAAGTTGGCTAGCTTACTGATTTCTAAAAATAATAAAGGCAGGACATAATAATCAAACAAACAAACGAATAAAGAAATAAATGTCTGAGGTCAAGTCCCCCCTGCCAAAATATTTGAATCATGCCTTCTGTTCTGGGGCCATTTTCTATTTTTCTGTATCTTCACCTACCTCTCTCTCTGTCTCTGTCTCTCTTTCTCTCTCTCTCCCTCCCTTCACTTTTCATTTCAGCTTTGAAGTTAAAGGTATCATTCCTGCCCATGAATGCTTCTCTCCCTCATTTAACAGCCTTATGACTGAATGCTTCAATGTATTCACTGTCCTGTGTCTCGGAGCCAGAACTTTCACGGAATTTATGCCCCGAAATGTCTGGTTTTATTTGACTCTGCAACTTCTTCAGAGGGAGAGAGGGGCAGGGAGAGGAGCTATGAAAGATGCTGCACAAAATAAACTTGTATTGTACTATAAATCCTCAGCCCAAATGGCAGGCCCAAAGCATGAGGAGAAAAGAATCTCTCTTGTGCAGAAAATGGTTGAGCAAAACTCTCCCACTGAAATATGCAAGAGCTCATCCTGGTCCATTTCAACCTTTAAGTGTATCAGTTTGTAAGAAATATTATTTCCATTAGGCTCCAGGAAGTAATTCAGAGCAGTGTCAGAAGCTTAAAGTGAGAAATAAACTTAACATCAATAGAAGAAAATACTTGTAGCTCGGAGTGAACTGGGAGATCCTTGATGCTCTCTGAAGTTGATTTTCTTGCAGATATTATATAACCCAACTAGGTAACATCATCAGTGCTAGATTGCAAAGAAGAGGAAGACATGGAGGAAGTGGAGGAAGAGGAGATAGATAGATAGATAGATAGATAGATAGATAGATAGATAGATAGATAGATAGATAGATAGATAGATGGATGGATGGATGGATGGATGGATGGATGGATGGATGGATGGATGGATGGGTGGGTGGGTGGGTGGGTGGATGGATGGGTGGGTGGATCCTTAGTGTTCTGACCTTTGTTGTTTTCTTGCAGGTGTTTCATAACCTAACTAGGTAACATCATCAGTGCTAGATTGCAAAGAAGAGGAAGACATGGAGGAAGTGGAGGAAGAGGAGATAGATAGATAGATAGATAGATAGATAGATAGATAGATAGATAGATAGATAGATAGATGGATGGATGGATGGATGGATGGATGGATGGATGGATGGGTGGGTGGGTGGGTGGGTGGGTGGGTGGGTGGATGGATGGGTGGGTGGATCCTTAGTGTTCTGACCTTTGTTGTTTTCTTGCAGGTGTTTCATAACCTAACTAGGTAACATCATCAGTGCTAGAAGGGCATAGCGTTTGAAGAGAGGAGGAGGAGGAGGAGGAGAACTGTGGGGTCCTTGGCGCTCTCTGAGCTTGGTTGTTTTCTTGCAGACGTTTAATCACCCAGCTAGGCAACATCATCAATGCAAGAAGGGAGGGGGGTTTCTTCTTCTTTTTATATACAAGTGACTTGTCCTATCAATGTTGGTAGGAGTCACCTTGGTAGTTCCTTGATTAAAATATTGTTCACTGCTTGATTGTTGATCTGGTATTAATTCTGGTATTAATCCCTGCTTCTCAGGGTGTTGATTGCTTGCAAGGAGGTGTTTGATTTTTTGATTTCTTTTCTAGCTTTCTAATATTTTCTTTTGAACAGAGAATAAAACCCCACTCTTCTTTAGCACTGAAAATGTTACGTATTTGGGTAATGAAATGTCTGAAAAAAATCCACTAAGCTCAGAGAGTACCAAGAACTCCACAGTTCAGCATGAGCTACAAATATTCTTTTCTACAAAGACATAAAGAATTGTCACATAATTGGTCAAGATTTGACTATCCTTGAAAGCAGAACACAGAATAATGGCCCAAAGTTACAAGAAGAAGATTGAAACAAAATCTTTTTAAGTACATGGATCATTTGCTGGAAACATATTTGGCTCACTGGAAGTGGTCAAGTAGAGTGTTTTGTCAGCCATTGTCTACTGAGCAAGGAGTTGATTCTGATTGCCAAAAGGATTCTTTACAATTCTTGGACTCTGACTCCAAATATCAATAAAACTCATTTTGCTACATCACAGTTTCTTTGCATGTACTTTTGATTTACTTCCATGTCTCTTTCTTTGGCCAGTGACTAGTTTAACCCATTGATTTGGGTTTCCGCATTGAATTGGGAATCAAACTTATGGATCTATAATTCTTTCATATCCTGAGAAACGCTTCTAGAAAGCTCCTTCTGGATAAAAAAAAAGTGGAAAGCTTTCAAAAAAAAAGGGGAGGGTGGTAGGCTGCCTTGAAAATAAATAAAGATAAGACAAAGATCTTGACAAAGAATATGTTATCAAGACAAAAGGAAAAACTGGCAGGTCTACTGAAAATCCAGGTCACGAATAAGATCAAGTACTTGGGGACATATTTGAAAGCAAGATGCAGTACACTAAAAGAGAATAATTATATCAAACTTAAGCAGCAGATAGCGCTAGATCTGGAAAAATGGGAAAATTTACAAATGTCATTAATAGGGAGAATATCAACAATCAAGATGAATATATTACCCAGAATTTTATGTTTGTTCCAAACAATTCCAATTAGGCTTGGAAAAGATTACTTTGAAAATTTAAATAAAATTGTGTTGAAATATATATGGCAAGGTAAGAAAGCAAGAATAAAGTTAAAACTTTTGCAAGACGCTAGAATAAGAGGAGGATTTGGTTTGCCTAATTGGGAGTTGTACTACCAAGCTACAAATTTGATGTGGGTGAAGGAATGGATAACATTAAGAAATACTAGATTGTTGACATTAGAAGGACATGATCTGTTATTAGGGTGGCATACTTTTTTATGGTATAAAGGAATTAAAACACAGGGGTACTTTAGAGGACATTATATATGGGAGTCTCTGTTGTTAAACTGGGAGAAGATTAAAAGACAATGTTATTTGAAAATTCCAGTCTGGTTATCGACTATTGAAGCATTTTCTTATCCTATAACATACAAAAAGGAACAAACAGATATGGTGAAATATTGAATGAAAAGGATGAACTTAAATCTATGCAAAAATTAGAGGAACAAAGTATAAACATGAATTGGTTTTCATATGCGCAAATACATTCAAGGTATGATAAAGATTCTAAAACAGAAGGTTTCTATGATAAACTGACTGACTTAGATAAGATTTTGACAGGTACTGATGAAAAGGTGATTAAAAAATTGTATGGATATTTATTAGAAATTAATAAATTAATTTTATTTCTAGAGGAACAAATTAAAGAAACTATGATTGCTTGGGGGAAGAATTTTGGATATGGGATTGATCTAGAGAAATGGCAAAAACTGTGATCTCAAAATTATAAAATGACAATGTCAACAGCATATAAAGGAAATTTGTGTAAGATGTTTTACAGATGGCATTTCCCCCCAACAAGAATAGCAAGAATGTTCAAGAATAAATCCGAAAAATGTTGGAAATGTCATCAGACACCTGGCTCATATTACCATATGTGGTGGACATGTGCGGATGCTAAAAAATATTGGAGTAAAATCCACACGTGGTTAGAAAAAATGACAAAAAAGCATATAGACTTGAAACCAGAGATATTTTTATTGGGAATTTTACCTGAAATATATAGTAAAGACTTGAAATACCTGATTGTAAATGTATTAACAATGGCTAGGATTGTATTTGCTAAAAATTGGAAAAATGAGAAAACACCATCACAGGAGGAAATCATTAAGAAAATATTGGAATGTGCTGAAATGAGTAGATTGACATTTGAAATTAGAGAACAAGAGGATAAACAATTTTATAAAATTTGGGATCTATTCTATCAATGGTTAGACAATAAAATATAGTAATGAAATATGTAGATTGTTAGAAAATAATAAATATATAAAGATGTACTTCTTTTCTTATTATATCTACAAAATGATATTTGGATAGATTTGGGAGAATAATATGAACCATCATAAAACAAATTAAGTAAAATATGATTATTTTGTAAAACATGAATGAATAAAAGTATACTCAAATGATTAATAATGATATTAATGTATTTAATATTTGATTGAAAATACGAGAGTATGTACAATGTAATTGTAATTGAAGACGATGAAATGGAAGCAAAAAACAATTTGTAAACCAACCGACACACTGTATGTATATATATAGGGAAGATGGCTTGATGTTTTTATTGTTTTGTTTGTTCATGTTTGTTTTAAAAACCAATAAAAAAAAATTTTTTTTTTTTTTAAAAAGGGGTGGTGGTGGTATTCCTGGAACCAAGTGCATATTAAGAATTTGTGGACTAGGAGAAGCTAAATGCATAAACAGCAGGCCCATAACAGCATGTTGCTAAGGCCTTTGCAATAACTATTGATGGAAACCAAGAGATAACTCAAAGGTGATCACTATTAAGAACTTACAAAGGACTCTCTCCCTAAGGGTCCATTTCAATTGACTAATTGCATCTTCGTTATCATAATATTGACAACCAGGAGCCCCATTCATCCTCACTGCAATTCAGCCAAAGCCAATAGACTTTTAGATAATGCTTTTGATCTGGAACTTCTCTTGTGGTCAGTCAGCTTTCAGGGCAGTTAAATGCTCAGCAGGGCCTGCTGGCAGTTAAATAGAAGGTTCATTTTCAGGGTTAGACTCCCTCACCTGAGTTGTCCACAATCTCACATCAAGCTTTAAAGAAAAATGAAGATATTTTACACTGTTGCCAATCTGTTGTGTGGTTGTTTCTGATATTTGCAATTTAAATCTCTCTCTCTCTCTTTCTCTCTGTCTCTGTCTGTCTCTCCCTGGAAGGAAATCTTGCCTAGTTGAGATCATTAGTAGAAATGACTCTCCGTGGTTTTTGGGATTTTCTCTATTGCTATTTTGTTTTTTGTTTTGCCTCTTTGTTTTCTCCAGGAATTTTAGCTTTGTCTGCATGCATTTCATTTCTGCCCTCCCTCTCCTCCTACCTATTGAACAAATATATAGATCTAATTGTTGAGATGATCAGCTTCTCCTTCACCTTTGAGAAGCAAGGAAAGAAGACGAGTTTATATGAATTATTGCAAATGTTTTCAAGCAGGCCAAACCAGCAGTCCACCAGACAAAAATCAATCTGAGGAGCTGGCTAAGGTCCTGAAAGCAATGTTCAACCATCTCAATCCATTCCAATACTTGAAAATGACTGGACCTAGCTTACATCGCTAAGAAACTTATAGAAATGCTTCTTCATAATGTCTTCATATTCAGGCATCAATCTGAAATGAAGTTCTGCATCCTGGCAGGTTAGAAAGTGAAGAAATAGCCAGCTCAAGTTCCATGGTCTTCCAAAGCATATATCTTAGTTTTCTTGTTGCATTTCATCTTCACACATCACAAAGGTGACATTCATCAATCATATTCCACTTGCTTTATTACCGGTGCCTTCAGAATTTAAATAGGATATAATAATAATAAAAAAAAACCTCCCCCCACTTAGTCTTTAGTAAATGTGATTTTAATTTTTTAGCATCTTTTCAGGAGAAAGCCAAGTGACTTTTTACATGTTTTTCTTTTCCTATCTGAATTAATAGTTGCATTTATTCTATAAGGGAAAAATAGAATTAGGAATTTTCAGGTTTAAAAGCTTCATTATCTTGGGCTTCAAGTGACTCAGCTGTTCCTTACATGAAATGTGATAAATGCTTCTAAATCCGAGACTTTGTCTAGAAACCCACAAACACATATTCTTTGCACCTGAGAGACCAAGGTCATCTGCCCATTGTTTCATGGTTGAAATCACATATTCTCTGAGCCAAATCATAGTCTGTGAAACAAGCCCTTGTTTTCTAAATATATTTTTTCTCCTCCAACTCCAGAGTCCATTTGGAATCTCAGTTGTGTTCTCTGGGTCACAGTTCCACATTATCCAGAATTAGCTCTGTCCAGCTGTCCAAAACTTTTCAATCTTGAATTGCATGAATTACTATTTCAAACATTCTGGTACAGATGTAGTTAATCCTAACATCAAAATAACATACCTAAACATTAAGGGGAAAAGAACTAAGCAGGTAAAATAAATCATACACTTGTACCAACTTTTTAAAGTTTGGAATCCTATACACACCCAAAAGACAACTTTGCAAATCTTTTTCTTCTGCCAAAGTCAACATAACAACCACCTCCATAGTCCCAAAGATGCTTTTTCAAGAGGCAACTGGATTTTCTTTGTTTTTCCTTGAAGAGATTTTGCTTCTCAACCACCTATTCAGGTGACCCTGAGGGACACAGGTAAACCTCCAAGTGGCCTCAATGACTCTAAGAGAACAGTGCTAACAACCCAATGAGTACATGGAAAATACAACCTTTCATTCTTCACCATTCAGTCAGAACTGAGGAAGCTTCTTAGATGAGAAGTGAAATGTCTTCAAGGAAAAACAAAGAAAGTATAGTTGCTTTTTGAAAAACCACCTTTGGGACAATCATGCCCTGGATGACCAAGAATCTTCATAGACAATACCAATATCACTTAGACTTATATGCCACTTCACAGTGCTTTCACAGCCCTCTCTAAGTGGTTTACATAGTCAGCATCTTGCCCCCCCCACAATCTGGGTCCTCATTTTACCGACCTTGGAAGGATGGTAGTCTGAGTCAACCATGAACCAGTCAGATCAAACTGCCAAATTGCAGTCAGCTGGCAGCCAGAAGAAGTAACCTGCAGTATTGTATTCTAACCACTGTGCCACCATGGATGACCATGGGGGGGGGGGGGACAACCACCTTCAATACACAATTTGGGCTAATTTTGTCTCCTTGTGGCAAGAGGGGGAATAGGATCCATGGGTGAGGAAGAATTCTGAACCTTCTCCCACCTTCCCCCCATCAGATGCTTCCTCCCGTTCACCCATGGTGCTCAACCACCAGAAGGCAGCCTTTTCATTATGCAACATCAAGTCCTCACCCCTTCCCCCCATCTTGCCGCAAGACCATTTGCATGATGGATGAATTCACGCCAAGCCATCTTTACTTCTGCAATGCTTAATTCAGTTTCCTCATCCCTAATTTCTCTTCTGCCTCTGCACACCCAGAATATAACCATGTCTCAGCATTTTTGCTGCGCTGGGCACATTTAGACATATTTCATTGTCTGCGAATCACATACAAATCATGAGGAATGCTGACAAGAGCCTCCAAGCAATGTTAATCTGTGGAGATCTGTCACTACAGATGTAGTTTTCTCGAGAGCCCCCGTAGAGGATTTGAAGGAGCTAAGCGGCTGCCTTGCAAAGTTCACCACCAATCCCCTCTTTGGACCAACTGTGATTCTTTGGGGGCATTGTCCACCCCCATTCAATTCATAAGTCTCTAGTTGCAACTCTCAGAGTTTTAAAAAATAATTTATTAGGAGTGAAAATGTTGGCATTATCTAGGTGCAGCCGACCCTGAGACACATCATTAATCTCACCCTTGACCCTGGTCTTCCCTTACCCCCTGCTGGCAATCAGCAGATGTAGCTTGCAATACTGCACTCTAATCACTGCACCACCATGACTCGCCATGGTTATGTTTAGCTATATAACCATGAGGTAAATTTGATTGAAAAATAGGGACTGAACTAAAATCATCCAATCAGCCGACATAGGTAAGAGTGGATTTTAATGTTTATATCCCAGCTATTGAGCAGGGCTGTGTATCTTCTCTGCTCTTGTCACACCTTTTTTTTTTAAAAAAAAAAAAAAACCAGGTTGAAAGCAAAGGGGTTTACAAGATCATGTGTCACAACAAGTTGTGAGTGTGTGAGGGAGTATAAATTGAATTGAGACCACATGTGACACTATCTCAAGTTGTAAAGGCAGTTATTGACTTTGGCAGAGGTTGGCGGTTTTCTAAAACAAATTTGCTAAAACCATCAAGGACATCTTTATCAACATCCATTGACTATTATTCTGACAGAGGTTGTGTACTTCAGAAATCTAGATTTTGACTGGCAGAAAAATCTTTGATTCCATTTCTTGAAAACATCCGTCTATCCATTCCCATGGAACCTATCTTGCTCATGGATACACTTGGATTCCCACCTTTTAATTCATTCCCAAGATGAACCAAGAAACTGATAAAAAAAGTTTCTTCCTGAAGAGGATACAGCACAGCCCCCAGTTATATTTTGTCCTCAGAGTTCTTACTACAATTGAGAAATATTTTCTTTTTGGAAACACACACACACATTATAAGAATGTCTTAAACTAGGGTTGTCTAACCTTGGCAACTTTAAGAACCTGTAGACTTTAACTCCCAGAATTCCCCAGCCAGCTATTCTGGAAGAGCAACTAAGATGATTAGAGGCCTGGAGACTAAAGCATAAGAAAAACAGTTGCAGGAACTAGATATGGCTAGTCTGGAGAAAAGAAGGACTAAGAGTGACATGGTGGCAGTATTCCACTATTTGAGGGGCTGCTACAAAGAAGAGAGGATCAGCTTGTTTTATAATGCACCAGAAGGCAAGACAAGAAACAATGAATGGAAACTAATCAAGGGGAAAAGCAACTTGGAATTAAGGAGAAACTTCTTAACAGTGAGGAGAATTAATCAGTGGAATGACTTACCTCCAGAAATTGTGGGTGCTTCATCACTGGGAGGTTTTTAAGAAGAGACTGGACTCTAGAGCTGGAAGGGATCTTGGAGATTTTCTAGTCCAACCCTCTGATATGGGTCTCCTGCTTGAGCAGAGGGTTGGACTAGAAGATCTCCAAGATCCCTTCCAGCTCTATTTTGATTAATGTTGGGAGTTGAACTCCACAAGTCTTAAAGTTGCCAAGGTTGAACACTCCTGCATCAATTTATTGCAGGTAATATAGCAACATTCAGGTGACTTATTTAAATAAGTCTGCTTTCATGATAAAACTACTGCTAAACTTCTAATTCCTGATCTGCTTTTATGCAGAAAACAGCTATAATCCCACAGCAAACCCTTGATGGGTTAATACTATTTATACCTCTGAGGGAGTTAACCAATCAGAAGTGAGTGATAGCAGGATTAGACATGAAGTTTGGCCTTTAAGAAGCCTTCCCTCATTTTTATCACACAAAGGGCAGTTTTCCAAAAAGGGAGAAAAATCTACAGAAATTTCCTGCCGAGCCAAAGTACAGCTCTTTTTATGAATCTCATTAGGAAGCCAATTATATGGGTAACATCAACATTCCTGTGTTTACAAGAGGAAATAGAAGGGAAAAAAGGCAGAGTGTGTACAATTTCATTTTCTGAAAATGA
Organism: Hydrophis major; assembly: GCA_033807585.1. Taxonomy (NCBI): domain Eukaryota; kingdom Metazoa; phylum Chordata; class Lepidosauria; order Squamata; family Elapidae; genus Hydrophis; species Hydrophis major. Next base: position 39,018,711 of record CM066334.1, read on the forward strand.
AGCCTGTTTCTTTGAAACACCTTTGCTTTCATAGCCCTCACAATAAAATGCTGCCAGCAGAGTAAATGGTAGAGAAAAACTAGGAGGAAATTACATTTCATTTTGTCATAACCAAGGGAGAGAGGTGATTATCAAATCAGTTTGTTACATATACCTGCTAAAAGTGAGAAGCAGTCCTATTTACAAACTAACAGGTAATTGGAAACACAAGAGTTCTAAAATGTTAGCTTAGCAGGAACATTATACTTAGCTGTAGTCCTAATCATAATAATAATTCCAGAGCTAAACCTAACCTAAGTAATCTGATTTCCTAATATAATTAAAGCAAGAGTCTACTCATTAAGCCCACTTTGGGATTGGGGTCTATTTTTTGATCTGCTTTATCCTTTCTTAACAGTTAAAAAAAATAGGATCTGTTCCATTTAACAATAAATCTAAGATCTACATATAAATAAGATTAAAATCTGTTTCAGGCTTTATATTTCTTCTTTAGCCTCAGGATATTCTTGTAGAGTTACCCCCATATAGGTAGTCCTTCACTTACAACAGTTCATTGACTGTTCAGCATTACAATGTGTGATGACCCAGGGTGTGACACAAAAATAACAAAGGCACAAGACTAGATAAATTCTCTTTAATGCCTCCAACTTGGCCCCCAATGTCCAGTTATCCTCAGCTGGAGATCAAACTCTTCAAAAAACAGTCTACAAAGGGAAGAAATGCAGTCCGAACCCAAAGTACGGATAAATTAGAAATAAAAACAACAACACAAACCACACTGAAGTAATTAACATAACAGGCCAGGATAATAAATTGCAGACTTCCAACAGTTAACACAGCATCCACAGTTGGGAGGACACCAAACCCAGATAAGCCTCGATCAAGAAAATGCATGCTTTGCTTCCAGCAAGGAGCTGTGTGCAAACCCCCCACTTGTATCCTGTTTTCCCAGCTGCAACTCATGAAAGGGATCAGGGCCTTTTTCTCTCTCATAAGCCATGTTGCTCCCTTCTTTGTTCCTCCCTGCAGGCCCTAGGATGAAGAGGGGGTGAGCCTGGGTCTTCCTCTGAAGGTCTAGTCAGACTGTGCCCTACCCTGTTTTTTCCACAGCCACCGGAGCCACACACCCACTCCCTGTCAGCTCCTCAATCTCCCCCTGAGAGTCAGACTCCAACAAGAGCATGACACAATGACACTAAAAAAGGGGGACTTATGATGATTTTTCACACTTACGACCGTTGCCGCGTCCCCATGTTCACATGATCAAAATTCAGATGCTTGGCAAGTGGTTCATACTTATGGCCGTTGTTGTGATCCCAAGGCATGTGATCCCCTTTTGTGACAGTCTGACAAGCTAAGTCAACGAAGAAGCCAAATTCACTTAATGACCGCGTGACTAATTTAACAACTGCAATGATTCGCTTCGTCACTGCATCAAGAAAGGTCATAAAATGGGGCATCAACTGTCTTGCTTAGCAAGAGAAATTTTGGGTTCAATGATGGTCACAAGTCAAGGACTATAAACAAGGATGCTCAAGTTCCATGGACCTTACATTATCAGACTCTACAAATACTTAAATACATAAAATAAAACCAAAGTTTAAAACCAGAAATCTATGAGGCAGATGTGGAATCTTCTTCCTAACCCCAGGCTCCCTAAACAGAGGGATAAAATCAAGATCAGGTGAAGGGTTTATACCACTTTATAAGGCCTTGGTAAAGCCACACTCAGTATCCGCATCCAGTTTTGGTCACCAAGATGTAAAAAAGATGTTGAGACTCTAGAAAGAGTCTAGAGAAGAGCAACCAAGAGGATTAGGGGACTGGAGGCTAAACCATATAAAGAACGGTTGCAGGAACTGGTATGTCTAGTCTAATGAAAAGAAGGACCAGGGATGACATGATAACAGTCTTCCAATATCTCAGGGGCTGCCCCAAAGAAGAGGAAGTCAAGCTATTCTCCAAAGCCCCTGAAGGCAGGACAAGAAGCAATGGATGGAAACTAATCAAGGAAAGAAGCAACCTCGAAATGAGAAATTTCGTGAAAGAACAGCTAAGGAAAAAAGGGTTGACTCGGGAGTAAAGGCACAAGTGGACGGTGAATGGGCCCTCCCATAGGGAATAAAGAAGAGCGAAAGGAGAGTGGGGTTTGCAGGAGAATATTAGTTCAATTCATTAGGGTGAATATCTGTTCCTGACTTCTTGCCAAGTATTGTCTGCTACAACACGGCATTTGGAAGATATTGACCTGGCAGCTCTCCAAGCCTGATAAAGGTCTGTGTAGTTGTGAAATCTCTTTAAAGACTGTCGGCCAGGACTTTGCTGGAGAGGAATTCCCTTTAACCTAAATAAAAGGGGGTTTTATTGGGCTTCGTGCTTTTGGGAAGCCTACGCCAGAACAGAGGGAAGTGAGAGGTGCACAAGGATGGGAGTGTGTTGCTATCAATCTAGTAGCCATCTCCAATATGGAACTTCCCCATCCGGTTCCCCGGAGAATGGACAAGTTTTAAATGATTGCATAAATCAACTCAGCCCCTAAAAATAGGTATCACTCTGGTGTAGAGTTGATCTTGGAGTGGTACAGCAGAAGAAATTGAAAAAATGTCAGAGATAGATTGGAGGACATCTAGTTGGCATGCATATAGTATCTTCAACATTAGCAAGCAAGCCTGGAAAACATTCAATCATCATTCATATCTCTGAGTAGTCCCAGCTCTGTCTCCATCATTTACCAATGAGCAATTATAAACCAATATTTCTCTGCAAACAGAAGCCAAAACTGTGAAATCAAAATAGATCTTCAGTAGACCTGGATCGAACGAAGACTAATCTTTAATCCATGTTATGATTTATACTGTGTTGATCACTGCTGTTGATATTTATATATTGTTTGAATTTTAACTGTGACCCCCTCCTTTTCGGAACATGTTTTGTTACGTAAAACTAATTCATAAAATATTGAAAAATCCATCCTGGTTGTATGATTCTTGTAAGCTTCTGTTTTATTCATTTTGCTGTTTTATTCATCCTTTTCTTCTTTTTCTTGTGCCTGTCTTTTTGTTTGTTTTTTGAAAAATGCTTAATAAAAATATAATTAGAATAAAACAGCTGAGTTTTAAGTCAGGCAAATCTCCCAGGTGAAAAAAGAGAAAACAAGTAGAGTGTTTTTTTTCCCCTTTCTTCTTAAAAAAAAAGTATGTGGTATAAACTGACAGTAGGCTGGATGGCTTGTCCAAGTCGGATAAATGTTGCAAGCAGAACCACAATTCATGGTGCTTGAACATCATAGCTGGTGGGGAAGATCTAATCTTGCTATACATTTTTTTCTCCTGTTTTGGGAAGATAACTCAAGTATAGGATGATGTCAAAGACTAACAGTTATAGAGCAACAGATGTGCAATCTGTAGAACAGTAGCCTCCAGAAAGAAGCATCCCATTAACTTGGAATGCAACTCCCTCCTTTTCTAAATACCCATCAACAAGGAATCATGGAATCTATCTGAATCATGTTGCACAACCAAGTCTTGAATTAGTATAAGTCTTTTCTCTGAGTCTATTCACCAGGTTGTCCCATAGGGGCTTTTTCAAGAGGTAATTGGACTTTGTTTTTCCTTGAAGAGGTTTCACTTCTCATCCCCTCATCAGTTCTGACTGAAGAGTGGAGGATGGAAGGGTTTACATTCTTTGCAGTCATCTGGTCATTAGCACTTCCTCTGAGAGTCGTTGAGACCACTTGGAGGTTTATTTGTGCCCCCAGGGTCACCTGAATAAATGGGTGTGGAAACTTATTGGAACTGCCTAAAGGATTATGTTGTAAACAGGAGATAGATGATGTATGTATCTGTTGAGAGAGGGATGTTCAGTCTTAATGCAGATGGCCTCTTTGACCAATAAACAATTCTATTCTATTATATTCTGTTCTGTTCAGTTCTGTTCTGTTCTTTATTATATTATAACATTACACTACATTACACTACATTACACTATATTATTATATTTATTCTCTTCTCTTCTCTTCTCTTCTCTTCTCTTCTCTTCTCTTCTCTTCTCTTCTCTTCTCTTCTCTTCTCTTCTCTTCTCTTCTCTTCCTTCCCTTCCCTTCCCTTCCCTTCCATTCTATTCCATTCTTTTTGATGCAACTTCCTGTCTGTAAACACCCAATGTTAAATAGTTCTTGATATGACTGTGCTTTCTGACATAGTTCACATATGACTGGATTGGATTAGCATATTGTAGAATCAGTGGACTGTGGCTTGACCAACAAGCTATGCTTAAACAAAGCATGGCTTAGCACTCTTACTCTCTTCCTAAAGCCCATATATTCTAAGACCTTACCTGCTTTCTAAAAATAATCCTCTTAGCCATCTCAGGCACCACCACCATCATCACATCCTGTGTTAAGCACATTGGGCTACAGAACAGTACAAGCATACTCCACAGTTTTGGGTCTGCAACTGTAGCCTTTGCATCCTTCCATTTAAGGCTGATGTTTTTCAGATCTTCCTGAAATCATCTCTGAGGTGCTTTCTTCCAAAGGATCCTTCCATTCCCCCCCAACCACCATCACAACTGATAAAACTTCTTGGATGAGAAGTGAAATTTCTTCTTCTTCCTCCACCCTGAAGGAAAAAACGGTCCAATTGCCATTTGAAAAAGCACTTCCTGAAATTCCTGAAATGTTTGGTGCCCAGTTTTCTTTGGCTTTCTTCTTCTTCTCCAACCATCTTGTGATATCCAGTTAATGAGCCATAGTGGTGCAGTGGTTAGAGTGCAGTACTACAGGCTGCTTCTGCTGACTACCAGCTGCTTGCAATTTAGCAGTTTGAATCATACCAGGCTCCAAGTTGACTCAGCCTTCCATCCTTCCAAGGTGGGTAAAATGAGGAGCCAGATTGTTGGGGACAAGAGGCTGACTTTGTAAATATGCTTAGAGAGTGATCTAAAGCACTGCAAAGTGGTATATAAATCTAAGGGCTATTCCTACTGCTATTGCGGTTTGTGCTGGATGTTGCTCACTCAATGTCCTGCCCAGCAAAACATCGTCTTTGTTGTGTCACTGTCTCAGAGACTCTTTGGGGATGACTTCTTTGCAGAATTTCTTCCTTCGTGACATGATCCCAAGTGGAGATAAGGAGAATCCTCCGGAGACAACATTGTTGGAAGATGCTCATCTTAGCGATAATTCTCAGATACCCACTCACCAGAGTGAATTTCCTGAATCAAAGAAGAGCTTGCTTTGACTTGGAAACTAACCGTATTGTTCAGGGACTGCATCCTAAAACTGTATTAGCCTTTTCTGCTGCTGCATTATGGTAGTAACTGATATTCCATTTCTCTCCCAAAGGATTGCGTGGATGTAAGATAAAGGCAGAAAAAGAGAGAAATCTATCCAAGGATTAGAAAGAAGAAGCCAGGGAATGTCCACTGTTCCCTGCAAACTCTGGCAAGACCACATTTCACTCTCCATATTTTAATTAAGCTCTGTTTAACCTAAGTAACATGAAGAGAAGCTCTCCTCCACCCCAACAGAAGTTTTTCTCCTCTGATGATACTCTTTCCTCCATTTTAGTAATAATTCACCTCCTGCTATAATTAGAAAGATGCTGGCATTGTTCTGTGCAAGATATTTATTGGCCAGGGTACCTTTGATCCTATTTAGTCTAATCAAGGCTGGCGCAGAGCTCAGGGTTGCTAATGCACTTCTGCTATAAACTATATCTGCAAACAGATGGACATTCTACATTCTTCGTTTGCTACTATTAGCGAAAGCGGTTGCTTCTTTGCTTTTAACTTACAACGTAATTACGCCGGCATATGGAAATGTCAAGGAAGGCTGGTGTCAAAAAATCCTTATCTGCAGGAAGTTATTTTGGACGCTGCCCATCTTTGGTCTTTCTTTCCTCAAGGATGTAAAGAGCCATGTGTGGAAAGCAAGTGGGAATTTTTAAATCCCTTTATGTTCAAATTTAGAGGCGGCTTTTAGGGATGATGATGTGGTGCCTTAGTGTCTAAGACGCTGAGCTTGTCGGTCAGAGAGGTATGCAGTATGGCAGGTCGAATCCCCATCACCATGTAATGGAGTGAGTTCCCGTTCCTTGTCCCAGCTTCTGCCAACGTAGCAGTTCAAAAGCATGTAAGAATGCGAGTACAAAAATAAGGACCCTTTTGGTGCGAAGGGAACAGCGTTCCATGCGCCTTTGAAGGCATTTAGTCATGCTGGCCACATGACCATGGATACGTCTTTGGACAGCGCTGGCTCTTTGGCTTTGGAACGGAGATGAGCAGCGCCCCCTAGAGCCGGAAACGACTAGTACATATGTGCAAGGGGAACCTTTACCTTTCGCGCTGTCTCTCTCCCTCCCTCGCTCCCTCTCTCTCCCTCTCTCTCTCTCTCTCCCTCTCTCGATGCTGGGAGGGATCAGTTCTATTTACTTCTGGTTCAGAGTGGACTAGCGCAATTGAAGGAAGGTTGGGAGATGTTGCTATGACAGTTTCCCACCAGATAAAGAGAGTCGAGACCTGCATCAAATTGGACATGGAGCGGTGATGTTAGGATGTTAGCCAACTTCCACCTTTCTAAGTTATGTTTATCCCAGCAGTAATTCCACATTCGGTAGCTACCCAGGCAGAATGCTAAGTTCTTTGTGGAAGGAAGGGGAATTCAGAATAAGTTGGTTTCTCTTCACTGAAAGGGGTCCTTCTTACTCGTTGCTGGGTGCACTCCTATTCATCGTAGGCTATGACTGGAGCAAATCCTGCTGCTCTTATCTTTTCCACTGTTGCACTGCCATCCCTGAAGAGGTAGAGGAAGTGTGGTACTGTATTCACTCACCTGAGAGACACAAGAGCCCAGGTGGCCCTTTGAAAAATCTGCTCAGCCATCCCAGGTAGTCCAGACAGGAAATACAACCAATAGAAGATACTATTTGTAGCTCAGGGTTGAACTGTTGTGTGTTTTTTTGTTGTTGTTGTTAGTTGCGAAGTCATGTCCGACCCATTGCGACTCCACCATGGACCATGTTCCTCCAGGCCTTCCTGTCCTCTACCATCTTCTGGAGTCCATTGAAGCCCACGCCGACTGCTTGAGGGACTCCATCCAGCCCCCTCCTTCTCTGCCGTCCCCTCCTTCTTCTTTGGCCCTCCATCGTTCCCAGCATTCGGCTCTTTCCTTCTCATGAGGTGGCCACAAAGTCTTTGGGGTTCATCTTTGGGATCTGGTCTCCTAAAGAGAAGCCAGGGTTATTTCCTCTAGGACTGACCGGTTGGATCGCCTTGCAGTCCAAGGGATTTGCAGGAGTCTTCTCCAGCACCAGAGTTCAAAGGCCTCCATTCTTTGGTCTTTGGTGCTCTCTAAATTTGATTGGGTTCTTACAGATGGGTCATTACCTAGTGAGGTAAGATCATCAGCACTAAAGAAAGAAAACCACACTCCCTTCTAGCACTAATCATGTTTGGTAATGAAATGTCTTCAAAAAAAAAAAAACAAGAGAGAGTATCAAGAACACCGCAGTCACCTTCTCCTCCCCCTCCTCCTCCTCCTTTTGGCATACAAAAATTTTAGGGTTTTAGATTTAGTGGACTCATTTTGATTCCCCTCCCATATTTGTTTGGTTTCTATTGTTTTTTATGCCGTCCACTGACTCTAAAGTCTTCTGGAATTAGGCTGCCTTCTAAATTGAATAAATAAATAAATGCAAAACAGATGCTTTGCTATTCTAAACCTGCAAAAAGTATAGTGAGAGAAAGAAGGTGAAAATTGGTTCCTACATAGAATTTTCAAATGTCATCCTTCTCAGCTGGACACCTCTCTGCCTCTCTATTTCCTCTCCCCTCTTTTTTTCCCCTTTCTTTCTTTTTTTAAAAAAAGGCACTTTTGTTTTACTCTTCTTAGTAGGCACGGCTCTCAAATCAGACTTCTTCATAACATTTCCAGCACATTATTATTCTGATTTCATCCCATCAACCGGGCTGAGAGACGCTTGCTGCAAAATCTTCCTGTGTTGATTGTCTCAGACCAAGATAATTGATCCCCTTGTCAGCGAAACTGGAGGACATGATGAAACCCTACAATATGGTTGTAATCACAATAACAGTCTTTTATGAAGGCAAGGGTTCAGCCCTGGCAGTTGTTGCCTGGAACAAAAACTCATTTAGGAGGGTTGATGTGGAGACATTCCTAATGATCTTGTGAACTCTGGCAGAAGAAGCCTGTCCTCCCACTAGACTCACTTAGTGGGGGAAAGTCATTATGGAAAATACACGGCAGCACAAATAAGTGGGGACTGGAAGCAATTATTCCACAAGGCATCATTTTGACAGCCAGATGATGTTCCACAGCAGGGAGAGCCATGTCCCTGGGCTTCTCCTGGAATCAGCTCTTGAAGAATAGGGTTAAATGTGACTGGAGAATCTATGGCTCTCTAGGGGATGTGGTACCTTTAATGACAACCTCCCACCCAAATGGCCAAGGATTGCACAACAACGTCTGGAAGCCCTTTGGACTTTGTTCATGTTGTGGCATTTTTTGGAGGGCTGGTTTAGGATTGAGTTCTGATAGTAGAAGGGCAAACTCTCTGGAAGTATTCGTGGCATCTCTCATGAAAGTCCCAATTCTCGATGCACCCTTGCAAGTTTTCCTGTTCCAGCAGTGAGGACTTGATAGCAGCCTGTCAATCCTTGAAGGACTGTCCCAGGCAAGAGGGTGTTGATCCATTCTCCATCAGACCTGAGGGCAGGACAAGAAGCAATTGGGGGAAGCTCATCAGAGGGAAACCCAACCTGGAAACGTGGAGGAATTTCCTGACAGGGAGAAAAATTAACCAGTTTCCCTCCTGAAGCTGTGGGTGCTCCATCACTGCAAGTTTTCAAGAAAAGATTGGACAACCATTTGCCTGAGATGAAATAAAGGTTCCTGCCTTGGGCAGGGGGCTGGACTAGAAGACCTTCAAAGTCCTTCCAGGTCTATGATTCTGTGATTCTGTGTCTCTATGATTCTATGATTAAGTCTATGACTGTTAGAAGTTTGAAAATGGGCCATGAGCACCTTTTTGGGCAGGGGATCCATTGTAATTTTTAATGGTCACTAACACCCAGTCATAAGTCAAGAGCTATAATAACGCAACCCAGAATTTCCAATGCAGTCAAAGCCAGTTCTCACTCTGTGGGAAAGATACCCATCCTCCCTGCCTCCCTTTCCACTCCCTTCTTCCTCTCTTCTCCTTTCAGAGAGACCAACCTTCCTTCCTTTCCTCCCCCTACTCCCATCTCTTCTGCTTTTCTCTCCCCCACACCCCAAATTCTTTCACCAGGCTTGGTTTAATAGAATTTAAATGGATGTATTCATATAGCACTGAGACAGGAAAATCACAAAAGCTATTACGAGTAAGTACCGCGTACCTTATTTTAAGGAATTATTCATCAGGAAAGAAAGATAGCAACCAAATAAAATCAATACAGATTATTAACCCCCCAAAAAAGAAAGGGGGAGAAAAAAAAGAATAGAGAAGGAGGAAAGATGAGGCATTTCTCAATCTCGGGATAATAACCTGGAAAGGCTGCACACAATTCACGGCTGTTGATCTGTTAGCACACATCATCCGTAGCGGCGCAATAAATGTTGCTATGCTTGTGTTTTCAATGCCCTGTTTACACATGAAGCTTTTACGCACACACATGGAGACAAACAGACACACACACACTTTTTTTTCCTGGTGTGTGTGTGTGTGTGTGTGTGTGTGTGTGTGTCTTTCTAGGGAGCCAATTCTGGGTTTTTTATTTAGTATTTTAGTATTTATTTGATTTATCAATCACTTACAAGATGCAGGTATAAGAATAAATATAGTTTTGAATACATGAGATAGATACATAAGAAAAATAAAAAAACAATAGGACAGGGACGGTAGGCATGATTGGTGCGCTTATGCACGCCCCTTGGCCCCCCCCCCCTTTTTTTTTTTGAAGCCTCTCCATCAGTAAATCCATTTTAAAAGACAATCTCAGCTGGAGAGTGATGGAGAGCTGGAAATGGTTGAGATATTTACATAGTAATTTGGGGCATAAATCTTCATTGAGGCTCTCTTTCTTTCCCTGAAAGGCCCATCTGCAGCGCCTTCCTCGTAAGCCCATTTAACGGCAACCATTTCCTCTGGGTAAAGATTAAATAAGTCAGAAGCCAATTTCCAGGGAAGCTTTATATGCAAATGGCTAGAGATGCTTCGCAGGGAGTGCGCAGGGCAAAAATTGAATGCCGCTGTTCTGGAATCCAACCCACCCTGCAGATTCCATGCCTGTCTCCTCATGGGTTAGCTCTGATTCAAGAGCCACCCATCTCGACTTCTTAATTGAGGTTTGGGGAATTCCCTGCCTGTCCCAACTTGAATTGGGTAGGATGTAGAATGTTGTTTTCTTTCTTTCTTTCTTTTCTCTTTCTTTCTTTCTTTCTTTCTTTCTTTCTTTCTTTCTTTCTTTCTTTCTTTCTTTTCTTTTTCTTTCTCTCTCTCTCTCTTTCCTTCCTTCCATAATGACCCAGGGCAAGGCATGACATCTTCCTTCCTTCCTTCCTTCCTTCCTTCCTTCCTTCCTTCCTTCCTTCCTTCCTTCCTTCCTTCCTTCCTTCCTTCTTCCCACCATCCCATCAGAGTTGAAGAAGTTTCTTGGATGAGAAGTGAAACATCTTCAAAGAAAAAACAGAAAGTCCAGTTGCCTCTTGAAAAAGCACATTTGGGACAACCATGACTTGGATGAAAGAGAATCTCCATGGACAGGTCTTCTTTCTTTCTTTCTTTCTTTCTTTCTTTCTTTCTTTCTTTCTTTCTTTCTTTCTTTCTTTCTTTCTTTCTTTCTTTCCCTCCCTCCCTCCCTCCCTCCCTCCCTCCCCTTCCTCCTCCATCACTGGAGGCTTTTCAATAGATTTCCCTGTGGTTCTCATCTAAAGGATTTGGAGAAAAATATGTCCTATATCCTCTTCACTTTGGTTTTGCTCCCCTCCAGATTCTTGTGTTGCCCTCATCATCTCTGCCCTCCAAATTTTGCCTGGGAGTTTTGCTGGCAGCTCTACCATATTAATATTTTTTTTTCTCTCTCACCCACTACCCAGCAAGCAAGAACTTTACAGACAAGGGAGAGAAAAAAGTAGACAGAAGATGGTTTCCCCCCCCTCTTTTCTCTCTTGCAATTGCTGTCAGATTATTGGTTCATTTTCTGACTCCTTTCAGATGCCAAGAAAATCCCGATATAGATAAAATACTTTCACTTCCCTTAGAAGAAATTAAGTTTTCTCTCTGGAAGTAATGAATCATAGAAAATTCCACTTATCACAGAGAATAAACTGCCTGTCCTAGCAGTTTATACCACCTTGAAAAAGAGAACCTGAATTAAGCCAGGAAAAGGAAGACTCCATTAGAAGAACAAGAAAAAAACCGTCTCTCTTTTTTTATAACAGAGAAAGTAAGGAAATCGTCTGTATTTGTAGATTTCCAGGCTTGATGGGTGAATTTCAGATCCAAGAATTCCACAGCCAGCATTGGTGAGGATGAGTATCAATTAGAAGAGAACATTTGTTGCCCAGGGTTGAATCATGGGTTCCGTAGTACTTTCTGAGCTTGGTGGATTTCTTTCAGATGTTTCATTACCCAACTAGGTAACACTATCTAGGTGCTAAAGAGTGCAAACCCCATTTCCTTCTGGCACTGATGATGTTACTCAGGAGTGGGATTCAAATTTTTTAAGGACTGGTTCTGTGGGTGTGGCTTAGTTGATGGACATGGCTTGGTGGTCATGTGACTGGGTGGACATGGCTTAGTGATCATGTTATTGGCTGGGCATGGCCAACTCAATATCACTCACATTGAGGCATAAATCTCCTCACCTGGCCTCTCATGGCTGTGGGGATGCTGTAACAATCATAAGTGTGAAAAATGGTCATAAGTCACTTTTTTCAGTGCCATTGTAACTTTGAATGGTCATTCCACACAAGCAAAGTACCAGCAAAGGAGGGGGAAAAAAAACTCCAGAGAAGTTCCTGAAACAGGAAGTCTAGTCCTGCCAAGACTGCAATAAGGGTTAACGGAGAGGCAGTTTCTGTAAGCAACACCAGAATGTTTCCTTCCTGCCTTCCTTACAGGATTAGACCAGTAATTTCTTCTAACAACCGGTTCTTCGAACTGCTTAGAATGTTAACAACCAGTTCTAACGAATAGGTGCGAACTGGTAGAATCCCACCCCTGATGTTACCTAGTTTGACAATGAAAAGTCTGCAAGAAAGCAAGCTCAGAGAGTGTCAAGGACCCTGCAGTTTTTCTCCTCTCCCTCCTCCACTTCCACCTCCACCTCTACTCCCTTCTAGCACTGATGACATTAACTAGTTGGGCAATGAAACATCTGCAAGAAAACAAGCTCAGAGAGCATCAAGGATTCCACACTCCTCCTCCTCTCCCTCCCCCCCAAACTCCACTCCCTTCTAGCCCTGATGATGTTACCTAGATGAGTAATGAAATGTCTACAAGAAAACAACCAATCTCAGAGACCATCAAGGAGGAGGACCACACAGTCCTCCTCCTCAACCCCACTCCCTTCTAGCACTGATGATGTTACCAAATCTGGTAATGAAATGTCTGCAAGAAAATAAGGAAGCTCAGACAGCCCCAAGGATTCCACTGACAAATAATTCAGAAAAGTCCACACACCCAAAAGTTGCCATCAGGTTGGGAAAAACTGCTTACATTAATAGTATTCCAGAATTTCTTGAAAAGTCTTGAACCTGGCTCAAAGGGCTAACACATGACAATGCTCACTTTTATTTTTATGTATTATTTGTCAGCGAAGACATTCATGGAGGAGCCATCCCCGTGTGTGTGTGTGTGTGTGTGTGTGTGTGTGTGATTAACCGACCCACTTTGCACCATCTATGAAATTCCTCATTTTTCTGCAGAAATGAAAGTGCGAAAGCCAATTTGCAGGGTGCCTCTCAGGAAAAGCATATGGAAGCTTGTAAAGGAAGGATAAGGAGTTCTTCGGAGTCGCCAAAAATATGCCAGGGAGCTTTTACATTGACAAGTGGTGCATGTGCCTCCTTCAAAGCATACCGAGGCTAATTTTATCTCAGCCTTTTTGTTTTGTTTTGTTTTGTTTTTTTGAAAATTGAATGATGCGCTGACATGCCACCTCCTTGGCAAATGCCCAGATGTTAAAGAAATCCTTCCCGTGGAATCATGCACGTTCCTTTTCCCGTCCGTCGATTCTTTGCCCACATTGATTTGTTTGCATGTTTATTTGTCGATGGTCAAGGCAGGAGAAACTTCTGGGCAGCCTCCAGGTCTTTCAATTTGTATGCTATTCATTTGGAGGAGAGATAGCGAGCCAGCATGGCACAGCTCTGATGACACAAAAGATAAACCTGGTAGAATTTCTGCCATCGGTAGGAATTATGTAGCACAACTTTGCACCCAGAAACGGAGGGGTGGAGGGGAAAAAAAGAAGGGGTGGAGGTAGGTGGATTTGTGACTACATCATCTGAAAATTGCAATTTAATCTCTGCTGCAACAGATGAAAAGATGACTGGGGAAGCGGTTTCATTCCTGGAATTGAAAAGATTTTTGATAATATTTCAGGGCAATGTACATAAAAGAGAGAGAGAGAGAGAGGCACACACATGATGTGATAAACCATATTGGTGCTTACACTGAAGATTGGATGGCAGCAACAGCCCAGTAGCTGCTGTGTTAAAGTTGCATTATGAAAGCACACTTTTGAAATCAACTTCCTGTTTGATGCAGGAGGTGTCAAAAAGAGAATTTCTTTAAGCATCCCCCAAATCTCCCCTTCCTTTGGTTTAATGGGATCCAAGTCTAGAAATAAATGGAGGCCTCTTATGCAGATCCGGTTCTAAGCCAAAGCTAACTTTGATTGCTGAATTAAAACTTCTTGGTTGAATGCATGCATGTTTGCTGAGATGAAATATTCTGAAAATGTTCTGAAAATGTTCTCCCCGACTTCAAACTCCTTCATCGCCCTTGCCTTTTCTAACACCTTTGATCTGTAGAGGTCCCTCAAGACTGGTGAATCCTTGAAACTTGCACTCAAAATCCCATGGGCCATCAGAGACAATGAAGATGGAGTGGCAAAAGGATCAATGAAAGATGGTGCCAGAATTCAGAGTTATGGACATAGGCAGGGGTGAGATTCTACCACTTTGGACTGATTCGGGCAAACCGAATGTTAAATTAGCATCTGGTTCACCGAACCAGTAGTTGAACTGACTGGCTAGCCCCTCCTGGCCCTCCCAGGAATCACCACATGGCCCATTTCTAATGCAGGTAAGTGCAGGGTCCACATGGAGGCTCTGGGAGGGGGAAAATGGGCATCTCGGAAGTTCTGGTAGGCCATGCCCACCCAGCAACTGGGCAGTGAACTGGTTGATGGCATTTTTGAATCCTGCCCCTGGACATAGGTATTTGTTCCTAACCACTAGAAAGCCAACATGCTAAAACTGCATCATGTCAACACAGGGAGAGCCCCAGTTTTTTTGCCTTTGAATCATGACATCTCCCACAAGTCGGTAAGGGATGGAGTTTGTATCATCAGGCCCTTTTCATCTCTTGCTCTTCTTGTTCTCACCTGTAGTTGGCCATGATGGTTGGACTTTGGAATTGTATTTGGGACTGTAGGAAGTCTACAAGGATCTGAACTTGGACCGAATAAACCCTCCAAATTTGCACATGGACACTTTTTGCCATAATCTCTCTGATAGAATAGAATAGAATTCTTTATTGGCCAAGTGTGATTGGACACACAAGGAATTTGTCTTGGTGCAAATGCTCTCAGTGTACATAAAAGAAAAGATACATTCGTCAAGAGTCAAGAATCATAAGGTACAACGCTTAATAATAGTCATAGGGTAGAATAAGCAATCAAATTATACTAGGAAACAGTCAATATAAATCGTAAGGATTCAAGTGACAAAGTTACAATCATACAGTCACAAGTGGGAAGGGTGATAAGGAGTGATGAGATGAATAGTAATAGTCGTGCAGACTTTGTAAATAGCTGGACAGTGTTGAGGGAATTACTCGTTTAGCAGAGGGATGGTGTTCAGGGAAAAGCTGTCCTTGAGTCTAGTGTACAGTGTAGTCCTTGTGTTCTGGTGTGCATTGCTCTACAGCATCGTTTTGAGGATAGGAGTTTAAATAGTTTATGTTTAGCAACCAAGAACACAAAGGCTGATAAGAAGCCCAATGTTATGGCTCTGCTATTACGTGTTAAAACAATATTTTGTAACGATTGCCTGTGTATTCAATTTCTATGTTTGTTTGATAAATCACACCTTCTATGGTTTACATATCACAGCCATTCATATAGCACAGTATGCAAGCCACAGTGGTGGATTGACAAACATGATAACCCAAAACCAAATCATGGGTAGGCTCAACATAAATTGCAAACTTGGTCTACTTTTTGGTTCCAGCGATGCACTGGGTATGTTTGTTTGCTAAATCCTAACCCACAACTGGCAGTTGAGTAAACTACACAGCTGAAGTCCAACCACACTGTGGACTGGTACAAGGTGTAAATCAGGTTGATAACTTTCGGGGCAGGCCTGCTTCACATATATAGCTAGTCCCTGACTTATGACCACAACTGAGCCCAAAACTTCTGTTGTCAAGCCAGACATTTGTTCAGGGAGTTTTGCCCCATTGTATGATTTTCTCGCTATATTTGTTAAGTGAATCACTGCAGTTGTTAAGTTAGTCACCCGGTTGTTAAATGAATGTGGCTTCCCCCATGGACTTTGCTTGTCAGAAGGTCATAAGAGGGGATCGTGTGACCCCTGGGACACTGCAACTGTCATAAATATGAGTCGGATGCCAAGCATCTGAATTTTGATCATGGGATCATGTGGTTGTAAAGGCCAAAAAAAGATGATCATAAACCACTTTTTTTTCAGTGCTGGTGGAATTTCAAATGGTCACTAAACAAGCTGTATAAGCCAAGGAGTACTTTACTTCCCAATGGAGAAACACAATGACACGTTGTCAACTCATAAAATATTTCTATGGTCTTTTTTAGAGGTGCCAAGAGAAAGGGAGGGGGGAGCAGTGCGGCAGCTTGTATTCCATAAATGTCTTCAAAGATAGTAACTAGGTGACCGAAGTTTCTGCCACGCAAAATTCTAACTGGAGAGCATGATTGATGACTCTGGGCTATGGAGGTGTCCCATTGGAGAATATGAATTATGATGCACCCAGGGGGTCGGGGGGAAAACCCGGGTCAAGGGTGACAATGAATGATGTGTCTCAGAGTCAGCTACACCCAGGCAGTGCTGGA
Source organism: Hydrophis major (assembly GCA_033807585.1). Classification (NCBI taxonomy): domain Eukaryota; kingdom Metazoa; phylum Chordata; class Lepidosauria; order Squamata; family Elapidae; genus Hydrophis; species Hydrophis major. The sequence goes on from CM066334.1 coordinate 39,035,031, forward strand.
TATTTTTACTCCTAATAAATCTTCTTTAAGTTTTGGAAGTGGGCTAGAGACTCATGATTTAAATGGGGGACATTCTCCCTTTTCATCTTTGGGAGATAGGCTTGTCACGGACTCATAGTCTCAATGGTAGTCCATCCGCTTTAAATGCTCTGTCTTAGAAAAATCAGAGCATTTCAGCCAGTAATTTTCTTTTCAGAAACATAATAGTCTGATCAATATGAACAGAAATGGTTATTATTTATCCTCCGGGTTTACACGTCCTAAAAAGAGTAGATAAAGTACTTGAGAGATAGATTTCCACTTGATCACAGGAGATTATCCCCTTGGGAAAGGAAATCTTTCTTGCAATCGCATCCCATCTCCTCTGTTGTTCCACTGCTGGGTGAAGAAGGATCATTTTCTACTCCTGACCATTTGGACCCCCCCCCCCCACCAGACAAAATAATACATCCATCCCCTCTTGGAACAAGGACTTCATTTCATCTTCATTTCTTCTTCAGCTTCCGAAGAACCTGCCCTTCTTTTGGAGATGTCCTGATAAAGTAAGTCAGATATGGATCTGAGGAACGTAACAGCAACCATTTATTCCATTCCTGTCTCATTCATATGCAAGGCTGGTAGCTGAGTTTGCTAGCTTGTTTATCGATCTAGTCCTGTGGGCTGGCAACTGTTAATTCATGTTTGTTTAGGGAGAAGGGGATGATGAAGTGTTAGCTTAAAACTGGCAGGAGACCTGGGTTCAATTTCCAACATCTCCTTTCTGTTCTTGCATTAGGCCAGCTCCTTAGCCCAATCCATCTCATGGACTTGGAGGTAGGAAAGGAGGTTTTCTCTGTTTGCTGGAGAAAAATACAATAAAACCTTTCCTGGATCAGAAGTGATCCTTCCCAGCCACAGGAACCCGTGAAAACATGAAAACTCTATCAAACTGCCTTGAAAGAATCCCATTGGAAAATAGTCAACCCGACATGTATTTATTTGCAGATAATCTTCACCTCAGGGTTCCAGGTAACATACCCAATGGAATGAAAACTCCAAGGCAGATATCTTCCTCAAAGTATAGAATAGAATAGAATTCTTTATTGGCCAAGTGTGATTGGACACACAAGGAATTTGTCTTGGTGCAAATGCTCTCGGTCTACATAAAAGAAAAGATACATTCATCAAGAGTCAAGAATCATAAGTATAGTTTATTAGGCATGTCATCTTGACACAACTGGGGAAAACCTAATTCTAGAGGACTCGAGATTTTCCCCACCCAAATCAACCCCCCCCCCCAAGTTCTTCCTCTCAGATTACATGTCTATAACATGGTCCAACCAGGTCACAGTCCCCGTCTTGGGTGGCTTTGGTCCACATGTGTTGTGGTTTGCTGGCAGCAGGTGCAGATGGCTCAGGACTCAGATGAGGGGCCCGCGTGTGATGCAGGGATGGGGCCAGGACCATCAGGGAGTGGAGTGTTACCTTCGGAGACTGTGGAGGCTGGCAGCAGTGATGAAGAGGTTCCCAAGGAGCCTGTGCCCAGTTCTGGAGAACAGGTAGTGGAAATTTTGAGTAGTTTGGAGAAGCGGCAAATACCACCTCTGACTGGCCACGCCCCCATCTATTCTCTGCCTCCCAAGTCCCAGCTGATTGGCTGGGTCTTCTTTTGTTGCCCAGCATAGGAGAATGGAGCTGGAAAGCAGGTTAGTGGGGTGGGGAGGGAATGGAGAGTTTTGCAGTATCCTTCCACTGCCATGCCCACCAAGCCATTCCCACCAGAACTGGTAGTAAAAAAAAAATTGAATACCACCTCTGGCTCTGTCGTAACATCAAATGGCTGTTAAATGATTGGTTGTAACTCAAAAGCCACCTGCATAAGTGACACACATATAACATTGATATAGCTTTGATCATGGCCATCATCTTGGCTTTTTCTGACAATGTCTTATGGATACTTCTGGAGGAAACGAAGCCTTTGTCAGCCCATGTCACCAATAATACAACTTTGGAAGTTCTGCCAATTAAACATTTTGAAGGAGGGCACGTCAATTTGGGTAGGGGAGAGACGCTTAGTTAACAACTTTTCTCCTGGGTATTTCTTTTTTTTTTTATAACAAATTTTATTAATTTTACAAAAACAATACACAAATAATCCAGGCATAACAACTTGAAAAATCTTTTCTAAAAAAAAAAAAAAAATTAAAGAAGAAAGCCAACAGAACATACAAAATAATTCCAAATTGTAATATCAATATTTACATTATCTATTTAACTTCATATCTTATCCAGACTTCTCTTTTTCATTCTAGTTATCCAAATTATATTTCTTGCTTATTAAAATTTTATTGCCTTTCATAAACATACAAAACACAGAACATAGGAAAAAAAAAAAACCTAAAATATCTTTTCTGAAGGCTGCTTGATCCCGGGTTGAAACTCTTCACACAGACACAAATTCAACCATCATATTCACTTTATATATCCTTCCATATCTTATTATCATTTTCAATATCATTCTTTGTCTGTTCTATTTCCAACTATCCATTCATCTTTTTTCTTTTAATATACTTCTCCTATACACTGATTGGAGTGACGCCTTTAACTCATTGTCCTAACTTAAAATTACTTCATATAACAATTTATCTTGGGATTCTGTTTAGTACATTCTAAAATTACACAATAAATTTTATAAAGAAGGTAAAACCCAGCAATAACTAAATAAAATCCTATATAAGCATTATCCATATCATTAAAAAAAACAACTAATCGTATATATTAATACTCATTTATATCTTAAGCATTTTACTCTAGATACACATATAAAGACACAATCTTATGTACCTTCCAGAATCCCTTTTTTTTTTCAATTAGATTCACCCATTGTCTCTAAATAAGCTTTTTTTATTTAAATCTTGCTTCCCACCATTAAGGCTTCTCCTCCCCCTCTTTCTCTCTTGCTTATTCTTCTCCTTGCCCTTTTTACCCCTTTGTCTCTCCTCCTCCCTTTTCTTACTCCCTTTCTGTTGTTTTCTAACCTTGCATCCACCTTTCATCTCATTTTTCTCTTTTTTGGTTGTTTTTTCAAACCTTAAAATCCCCTTTTTCTTATCCTCTTTCTCCTCCTCCCCAGAAAAAAACCATTGTTCATCGAAGATGGCTTCTTCTTCCTCTTCTTCTTTGTCCCAGTCATTCTGCTGTGTAGTCCACTTTTCATAAGTGCATAACGCCATTTCTAAAAATTGAAATAAAGTGCCCAAAGTATCTTTTCCATCTTGTTCTTCCTTTTTATATTTTTGATATTCAGTTTTTAATTCATCCACAAGCGATGCCATCACTTTTCCCAAAACAACCACCCAAGTATTTTTAATCAAGAATAATTCAAAAAAGATTCCAAAAGTTAATACTTTTTTTTTTCCTTCTTCTACTTCTCTTTCTGGGGTTACTGTTTAATCAAAGAGGTCCAATTACCATATATCTTTCTTTAGAATTCTAGGCAATCTCCTCCTTTTTCAACTTCTGCTCCAATTTTTTTCCTCTCCCTTCCCACTTATAACAACAATTTTTAAATGATCAGAAATCCATACCTCCAATAAGGGTTTTCCGATTTCTTAAATTATTAAGTCCAATGTCCAAAGAATCTTTTGTCCCTTGGCTTTAACTTTCAAAATAATTCACCTTCAGTGCCCAAATAAATTTCAAATCTTCATCTGCTGTTTCTATGGGGTGGGAGAGTGAAGAAAAAAAAAAGTTTCCCTTTAACAGCTTTCTCCGCCGCTTTCCGATCTTCTTAGGAATACAATGTATCCTCCAGCAATTCAAACAATTCAGTTCCAGAGAGTTTGAGAGATGTTGATTGACCGGGCTCAGCCAGCACTTTCACTTTTCCTGCTTCCTCCAGCACAATCTTACCCAGTTGCAGGCTTCTTCGTGGCAGCCATTACTGACCGCTGCTCCACCACCTCAGGAAAAAGGGTTTTTTCTGGATGAGGAGGGGGTCTGTGACACTCCCAACCCCCTGTCCGGCTCCCCTCTCTCTTTGGCTGCCTCTACAGGGCAGCCATATCCCCCAGATCCATTTGGATCGGGGGCATCCTCGGCGGCAAGCACAGCAGGAATTGTGGACGGTCGCGAATTCCTGCTGCCACCAAAGCTACACGGAACCGGAACCTCTCTCCTGGGTATTTCTTGTCATCAGCAATGGTTAGAATTAACAAGGATTATTTTTCACCACATCTTTTGCATCAAAAGTAAGCAAACTCAATGCTTTTGAGTTCTTTGGGATTCCAGCTCCTTAGTATTCCCTGGTCGTGCTGGTAGGGCTGACCTCAAAGGGAGGCAGGGAGGGAGGGTAGCCCAAAAATATATGTTGGGCATCTTCTTCCTTCTTTCTATTCCAGGTGTTCATTTTAGAGAAGGACTGTTGACATTTTGAGCTTGGTTGCTTTCTTTTCTGACAATCTCCCTCTGGCTATGAGAGAGGGAGCGTCACAGAGAGACATACAGTTTTGAAGTAATTTCAGGTCTCCCTTTTAAGTCCTGGTTAGGCATAGACATTCTACAACATCTTCCCCAAGAAGGAGTAGTTTTGCTGTCATCCTCTTGATCATGCTGGGTTCAGGGGAAGACCCTTCTGAAAGATCTCACTTCAGCAGCTGCCCAGGTCCATGTGCCTGGTGGGTGAAGGTCAGCAGTGGGATTCTCTTGGTGTAACAACCGGTTCGCTGATCACGTGCCTAACATGCACTGTGCTTGCGTGCAGAGCTAGTGCAATTATTTACCTTCAATGTAACTTCAGGGAAGGGAACCCAGCTGAGGCGTGGCAATCCACTCTGTCATGCAAATCAGCCGAGCAGATATAGGTGAGTACAGAGCAGATGTGGGCAGGTGGGCCCACATAATCATCAGATTGAACTGGTTCAGAGTCAGCTGATCATCACACCTAGGGGTTCACCTGAAGAAGTCTGAACTGGGAGAATCCCACCCCTGGTGAAGGTAGACTTCTTTCACAAACAATTACTAATATCTACCACCTAGCCTCATGGTTCAATCCTATCCAATCCAATCCTATTCCAATCCTACTTACCTTCCTTACTTTTCATCTGGCTGGCTTTCATGCCCAAGGCAGGACTAGAACTCATCATCTCCGGGTGATTGGCTCAGAGTTATCCAGCCATCTTTTGTGGCTAAAGCAGAACTAGAACTCACCATCTCCTGGTGATTGGTCTAAAGCAGTGGTTGCCAACTGATGGGCCGGGGACCACTGGTGGTCCGTGAGAAAATTTTGGCAGAGAAATGCCCCCCCCCCCAAGCACTTCCCCCAAAGCAATTAATCCAGGCTGTTAAGCCTGGGTTCCCCAGCCAGGGTTAAGGAGACAAGCTAAACAGAATGTGCAGCGTTAGTCAGATAGGCACACAGATAAATGAGTGAGCTAAGCTTGTAGGTTAGTTAACATACAGTAAAAATAACAGATACGCTTGTGTTATCAAAAATATAGTTTATTCCATTCAGAGTTATAGCATAGTCAAAATAACAGTCCATTAGTCATGTATCGTTTTTAGTCAGTCCATTCAAGGATATTCAATTAGCAAAATCCGTGTAGAATATCCAATGCCAGCTAGTTCACTTACAATAAATCAGTCCTCTCACCGTTGATAAATCAACAGTCCTTTCTTTCTCCTGTTCCAGTAGGGGAAAAACGCAGTCTTCAGTCTATCCAGTAATTAGGGATCATCAAGCCAAAGAGAGCAAGCTGCCGTGCCTTGCTTCTTTTATGGTGCTTTTACAACCACTCCCTTAATTACATTCTTACAGTTAAAGTTACAGACACTTTAACTAACAAACCATGATAACATATTTATTATTTTACCTAAACCAGTTAGGGTAAACAATGTTATCCCTAACACAGGCTGCGCCACCCAATGGCCCTTGCCCTTCAGCCGAACACAAACCTTACCTTGAGTAGAGCCTTGCAAGCTGGAACTGGAAGGTAAGACCAATGGCAGGGAGGGAAATCCACCCCAAGGTGGCTTGCTGATATTGGGAAAGTCAGTCCCATATTCCAGAGCTTGCAGTAGTCACAGGACTGGCCCTTTGGTCATCCTGGAGCAGATGTTCCTTCACCCGGCTGCCATGGATTGGAGGAGCTGCTCCGGGATGCCCAAAGGGCCAGTCCTGTGTCTACTGCAGCTCTGGAATAGGGGACCGATTTTCCCACCAATGTCAGCAAGCCACAGTCGGTCAAAATTCATATCAGTGGTCCATGGGATTTAAAATTATGAGTTTGTTGGTCCCTGAGGTCCAAAAGGTTGGCGACCCTTCGTCTAAGGTCACCCATCTAAGTGTGGCTAAGTGTGCCATATAAGTGTGGCTGGCTGTGGAATTCTGGGGGTTGAAGTCCACAAGCTTGCCAAGGTTGGACACCCCTGCTCTAAACTTTGGAAAAGCTGAGAAACTTCCCAGTAATACGCACCTCTTATTCTTCCACTTAATTTTCATTTACTAATGACTTTCACTCGGTTCCAATTTAGGTGCAGAATTGTTTAAACTCGGTGCTTTATTTTCTCCTCTGTGCTTTCACTTTTGTAATCCAGAGCTTCTCATCCTTGAAAAACAATGTTGCCGAGAAGATACCCTGAAGTTTTTGGCGTTGTTTTGGTTGTAGATGTTGTTGTTTGTTTTAATCGGTTGCCTCTCCTCGTCTCGGTGTTAATGGGTTATAACACAAAACATAACAGCCGTCGCTGGTTGGATGGGAAAGTTAATAATTCATTTTCTGCATGTTTTATGTTCTTATAGCTTCTTGCTGCCACTGAAGGTAATTCTCATATATTTCATTGGGAAATCTAATGGTGTGGAAAGACATTTGCTAGCAAGACAATTCTAACAGGAGCAAAATCCAGACAGAGAAGGATGGAGGAATGGAAGACAAAAACAAAGATGGAGGGAAGGAGTAAGGGAATTGGATGTGTTCCGAGACTCTGTGATTGAAATAAGTTGCTAATCACTTCATTGTTGACACAGTTGCCTTCTTCAGAGATGCTGTCTTTGTTTGTGTTCAAAATATGAGCAGAAAGCAGTCTCTTCGGCTTACTGCCACACAAAGCCTTAAAGCCAGCTGTGTGGAAAATGTGGAAAATGGCACAGTTCCCTCCTGAGTGTGGCATCTTTGTGTCAGGTTTATTTGGGAAGAGGTGAACTGGAACACACGTGTAGGCACTTAGTCAACATTTCCATGGTCTTTTATGTGTCAGACCTTTGCTTTTATGTGTCAGAACTTCATTTTTACTTCTTGCCAACTGGCTTAACTTGGTTTGATAGATATTTTCCATTTTGCATTTTACTTTATTCCTGTAAACTACAGTGCCTTGGAGTCTTCTCTTAGTAGGCAGGGAAGAGGAAGAAGAGGGAGAAAGCAAGGTCAGCTCTACTTTGGGTTTTGTCTTGCTTCTCTTACCATTTTGACAATCACTTAAGACACTCTGTCCTCAACTCCTGGCTTTTGATCTGGGAGGGGGTTCCTAGGGGGTCTGGGTCTGAGGATGTTAAACTCCTCTTTCTTCTTTGCTTCCATCGTTTTCCTTTCCTGCCCTTCCTCCATCCCTCTTCCCGATCTTCTCCTCAAATGTTCATGAATATGAAAGAATATCAAATAGATCTCTTTCCTATCCCACCACTCTTGCAGGAAAGGACCAGACATTTCCTGGCATGCTTATTTCCCCCCTCCTCCTCCTCCCTCCACTTCAAAATGGCCTTGGAACCTGCCACTTAAAATGGCGCTCGATTTATTTCCAATGGCCCCAGGGGCACAGGAAACTCATGTTCCCTTCAGATCTCTTTGGTAATGGAAACACAAGGGAGGGAGAGTAATGTCCTGTCCTTCTTTCCATGTTTCTCTCTTTTTGCTCCATCCCTGTGTCTCTCTTTTGCCTCCTCCATTACAAGCATTTAAAAGCAGAAGGGGGGAAAAAAACACCACCTGGCTAGATGTTATTATGATTCAGAGAAGAACCTTCCCGATAGCTCGATCTTTTAACAATTCTGAGCTGTGAGTTAAAAGGGAATATGGCTAAACAGAAGTTTCCAAGGGACATGAAGTGCACTGAGGAGACAGGTACACGTTTCCGAGATCAGAAATGGCAGCCCTGCCTTGTCCAACATGAAAGGCTTGGCACATTTTTTCTCTCTTTTCCTTTAAAAAATAAACTCCTTTGCTTCCCTTCCTTCCTTCCCTCTCTGCTCCCCTCCTCCTCTCCTCCTCCTCTCCTGCTCTCCGGTTGCATTTGGAGCTCTGGTGCAGCTCATTGATTCAATTATTCATCAAGTGAAGTTCTAAGCATTGGAGTTAATCTCTGGATCACCGTTTCCTTTCTCGACAGTGGGGATTACTGTGATCCATGCAGCCTTGATTAGATGACCGATCAGCTCGCCCTCCATACTGTTTGAAATCAGATCAAGGCGAGTCAGGACCTACCCACCCCGAGATCTCTCAAGGAACTGGGACAAAATTGACCCTCATTTCCCTGGAGTTGGGTACAAAGCAAAACTCCTGCTTTGCAGATGCACCAGGTGCTGTGGACAATGGCATGCAGAGAAGTGCTGTGATCCACTTAAGCCAAGCAAGCCATGTTCCTTGTAAGACGGCATGGATACTCGATTCATAGATTTAGTTGAAAGGCAATTCAATTGGATTGACTTTCTCCATGAAACTGGAAGATTGATGAGAAGCACTGAAATTAATTGGGCATTTCTGAGTCAATCCAAATAATTTTGAATGCTCCTGGATGCCCATTTTTTTGGATCAATTTCTAATCTCTGGCCAACCAGGGGTCTTCAAGGAAACTATGTAGGCAGTAGTCCCTTCTCCCAGTTACACTTTTCCATTGAAGGTGAAATTTGGGCTGGTTAGAAGTCCAGGGAGACTTTTCCAGAAAGAAGAAAGTTGCGCAAGAAGTTAGCTATTCCTCACCTTCCACCCCAAAATCAAAGGTTACAAGTTGACTGTCAAGATGTCTTCCAGGCCATTTGGGTTTGCATAACCCAGGAGAGTCCCAGGAGAACATTTAAGTTGGCAGAAACCCAGTTTGAAACTTCTTACAGGACACGAAAGGACATCTCTGCTGCAGCAGGAGCAGTTGTTGGAGGTGTGTACATGTTTATGCCAGTGTGTGCTTGCCTTCATTATACCTTTCAATTTAAAGTCATTTTTTATGCTCGGGGACCTTCTTGAGAACACGGGGGAGCAGAGAGACAGAATCCTCGGGAGGCTGCAGAGATGATTAAACGAAGCAAGGAACTTCGCTCATATATCAGTAGGCAGAGAAGGAGGAGGTGGATGGATCACTGTGTACATTGGGCACATCTTTTGTCTTTAAAACTCAGGGTAAGGTGTCAGTCTTGACATTTTCCCGAGCACCTTCAGGGATGCCACAGCGGAGATGAGCTGAGTTGTGCGAACTGGAGGGAGGGAGGTAGAGACAGCTTAGAGGATTGTAGCCAAAATAAAATCCCTTCCTCTGAGAACCAAGGACTTTCCCACCAGGTGCTAGGATCTTGTTGTAATGACAAGGCAGCCGAGTTGTTTGATCATGATCAACTGAATCATGATGATCTTTATTGGAGTCTAGTCTTGCATTTATACACATTTTTAGTAATCCTCCAACATTGGTTAACTTTGTTACTGCTTAACTTTTGCTACTGTTTAGCATAGTAATTAATACAATTAATTATCTCTAGTTAAAGTCTAACACATGTTTACTTCCTCTCTCTAATCCTCCTTTAGATTAGTGACTTTGTTTGCCTGAGTTGTATTTGCTTGGAAACATTCTTTATCTGAGGTTTGCCATCCGAGATTGGAACATTCCTGCAATTACAACTCTACAGGATCTGAGATCAAATGACCCTTGGGTGATGGCCTGATTGGACCATGTGATGGATTGCATGGGCAGGGGAGAGAAAACTTCATTTTTAACTAGGGGGGAAACCCCAGGAGAGGTTAGAGCCAGGTTTCCCCAGACATGCCAATAGGACATGCCTAATAAATCTATGCTTTAAGGAAGATGCCTGCCTTGAGGTTTTGACTCCATTGGATGTGCTACTTGGAACCCTGACACAAGGTTCATCAAGGAACTGCTGTGTCCAGAAAAGCCAAGAAACTAAAAATAGTAATATTATGTGATGGATATTAGGAGTGTTGGTTGAGAAAAAGTCAGTATAACAGATCTGACCAGAATTTCCAAACGGAAGCTCCCTTCTTGCATTGTGAAGTACATTTGGGGGAAGAAGAGAGACTTACATTGTGGAGCAACGGAAAGCTGCTGGGGGGAATAATTGGAATCAGTGTTCAACCCATAATCCTTAGGAGCAGAGTCAGCTGCCTTCAACCAGTGTTGCTCAACCCCAGCATAATTCTGTTTATATCCCATCTTTATTATGTTTATAAACAACAAGTTAGCAAACATATTTAATACTCCTTATGTGTAGGAGGTGACCAGGCTGAGCCCAAGGGAGGGGTCAAATGAATCATCAAGTCCTGAGTCCCTTTGTGTCCACAAGAGATCTAAGTCCAGCCCACCTTGAATTCCATTGACTCTACCACCAATTTGCTTTGATCATTAGTAGTTCAGATTCTTGTAGAGAGCTTAAACTTGCAGTCAATCATTATATTTATTTGAACTGACTGGATTTCCCGATTTTCCGTGCTTCACATTGCTACTCCTATTTTCCCCACAACAATCCTTGAGGTGGGTTGGATTGAGACAGAGGCACTGGCCCAAACTCACTGGAGTGGCTTTCATGGTGACGGTAGGACTAGAACTTGTTACCTAGTTGGCTTATGGAATGTCTGCAAATCAACAACCAAATTCAGAGAGCACCAAGGATTCCAGCATTCTATCTGTTCTTGGACTCTGTTGCTGTGCTGAATCGCCCAGATCCTTAGTCAAAAGTCTGTGGACCTGTGTGACTGATCATCCTACTACTATTGGCACGTGTTCATGAGTATCAGAGTATTAGAAGAGGACCAAGTTTCATGAGAAAATGAATATTCTATTAGCAGAAGGTCAGAGGTTCCATACTTAGAACCATCAAAGATCCTCTAAGATATAAATAGAGATTGCAAAATGCTGCCAGCTGGAGGAAATAATGAGAAATTTATAAACTAGTGGTATGACACTCTGGGTTAGCCAGATGTATTTATTCAGCAAGAATGAAGAAGAGTGTATCACAGAATTTAGCACCTTTAATGCTCCTGAGAAGCTGAGTTTTTATAAAAAGGATCGACCCAAACTTTTTTTTGCCGTAAAAGCATTGTTGAATGTAAGGGAGCCATGCCCTTATTCAAAAAATAAAATAAAATTAAGCAACAGCAGAATAGTTGAAAAGAATAAAAACCACTATGCAGTCTATGCAAAATTAGGTAAATGAACTTGGATTAAACTAATATGAATCCATTTTTTTTATTGGCCCAAAGCTCGGATTGCTGAGAGGGGTGCATACACACACACACACACACACACACACACACACACACACAATGTAAGTCCCTGTCCTTGAGTTAGAAGACTGGGGCAAAAAAATTGATCAAGAAAAAACAAGAAGTAGAGAAATGAAGATTTATCTGGGCCCAGGCAGTGAGAGGTTGAATAGCAAGATGTTTAAAGAAGAGATCACTCATTCTTTTCACTTGTCAGCTGCCACTTCTCTCTGCACTACCTGTGAAACAATCAAGACAATTTTTTCTCTCTAAAAGTAGCACAAATTTTGCTATATTACCTGTAAGCTTCATCCACAAATGGTTGCTAGTAGCTCTTGTTGTTAGGGGATAGTTTTGTCTTGATTGTTTTCTCGGGCACGATTTTATTGGTCAATGACCAAGATCAAGTTTCTTCTTATAAGAATAACATTGATTAAAGTCCAAGCAATGAGAGGCAGAGTGAGTGAGATCATTAAAGAAGATATAACAGAAATAGAATAACAAGAGTTGGAAGGGACCTTGGAGGTCTTCTAGTCCAATCCCCTGCTTAGGCAGGAAACCCTACACCACTTCAGACAAATGGTTATCCAACATCTTTTTAAAAACTTCCAGTGTTGGAGAATTCACACCTTTTGGAGGCAAGTTGTTTCCCTGGTGAATTGTTCTCGCTGTCAGGAATATCCTCCTTAGTTCTAGCTTCTCTCCTTGATGAGTTTTCATCCATTGCTTCTTGTTTTGCCTATTAGTCTGACCCCCTCGTCTTTGTATGAACCTCTCAAATATTGGAAGAGATCTATCATATCCCTGCTAGTCTTTCTTTTCTTTAAACTAGACATACCCAATCCCTGCAACCATTCTTCGTATGTTTTAGCCACAAGTTCCCTAATTATCTTTGTTGCTCTTTTCTGCACTCGTTCCAGAATCTCAACATCTTTTTATAATATAGTGACCAGAACTAGATGAAATAACCTAAGTGTGGTCTTACTAAAGCTTTATAAAGTGGTACTAATACTTCACGTGAATCATGCCTTCTTCTCACCCATCAGTGCAAGCCAGTGGTGGGATTCAAATTTTTTACGACTGGTTCTGTGGGCATAGCTTGGTGGGCCTGGCAGGGGAAGGATACTGTAAAATCTCCAGTCAGAGGTGGGATTTGCCGGTTTTCTGAACCACTCAAAATTTCTACTACTGGTTCTCCAGAACTGGTCAGAACCTGCTAAATACCACCTCTCTTTCAAGCCACCTAGAGTAGCTCCATAGCGAGATAGGTGACAAACAAATTTAACAAATAAATAAATACTGTATAAACTGGCAAAACACTGACAATTTGGAAGGAATGGAAATCAACTCCAAGAAATCTTTCAGCATATCTGCAGCTCTGAAACTTTCATTTTTCCTACTAATTCTAAAAAGAACAGCACTCTCTGGAATTGGCATAGTGTGGAACAGAAGGAACAAGATAATTATTGCTCTCAGATTCAGAATTGTTGATCAGATCAGCCCTTTGTTATCAATTCACCTTTCTGCGTATCACAAGTCTTTCTTTCTCTCTTCTTCTGACTCTCCTTCTTTCAAACCTGTAATTATTTGTGAATTCCAATTACAGCCTTTTTTGCTTTGCAAAACAGCCCAGGATTCAGCAGAAGTGGAATTTCCCACAAGTCAAAATGGAGTCATTAACTCTCCTGAAAATGGGGTTGTGTCTCCAAGGAGCCAAGGGTAATTGATAGCTTGGGTTTTGCCAGGAGCAATGCAAAATGCTTTCCTGTACATTGCTGTTTTCCAAGAGCAGCTATAATGGGGAGTTTGCACATCATTCAGTCTGAGAGGAGGTGATTGAAGCATGATTTCAAATAAAACCCATGACCTTTATTACTCAAAACCACAACCTGCAAGATGTCTTTACTAAAACCAAGGATGAAATACAGTTGCAAGCAAAGACGAGTCAGTTATCCAAAGCTAGTGTCTTTATTAGGGTCAACTAAAAATGGCACAAGGGAGATGTGTGAACTTTCAGCACAAAACTCTTCCTCAGTTTTAAATAATATCACAGAATAACATAATTGGAAGGGACCTTAGAGATCTTCTAGTCCAACCTCCTGCTCAAATTTTAGTAACAAATTGTTGCTGGAACTTTGCACTTTGATATGGCCCAAGGGCTAATCAATGAAGACTTATTATTATTCTAGTCCAACTTCCTGCTCAAGTGGGAACCCTTATGCCATTTCAGACAAATGGCACCCACAACTTCTGGAGGCAAGTTGTTCCACTGATTAGTTATTCTCAATGTCAGGAAATTTCTCCTAAGTTCTAGATTGCTTCTCTCTATGATTAGTTTCCATCCATTGCTTCTTGCCCTGCCTTCAGGTGTTTGGGAAAATAGGTTGACTCCCTCTTCTTTGGGGCAGCTCCTGAGATACTGGAACACCTCTGAGATATATGTCACCCCTAGTCCTTCTTTTCATTAAATTAGACATACTCAATTCCAGAAAATTTTGTTGCTTTTCTTTGTACTCTTTCTAGAGTCTCAACATCTTTTTTACATTGTGGCGACCAAAACAGATGCAATATTCCAAGGGTGGTCTATCTATTGCTCAACTTTCAAGATCTTTTCCAGTCTTGAAATCAGGAATAGTACTTATGGTTTGCATCCCTTCCTATCCATCTCCCAGGTAGGCAATTCTGCAACTTCAAAGTTGAGTTTCAATACTTTTTGAGCCTTTGAGTGATTCTCAAGAGAGACTCAGAATTATTTTACAAATGTAGCAGTCTTTGGACGTCTTTGGATGTCTTTGGACGTCTTTATTATGATAAATGCCTTTCTTTTCTTTTTTTGCATGGGGCGATTTGCTGGAAATTGTTGGAAAATTCCAAGCGCTGAGTTCTGTCTGTTCTCTGAGCTTTGCTGTTTTCCTGCAGACCTTCTGTTCAGTAACATCATGTTAACAGTCAAGCTAAGAGAACATCAAGAACCCATGAGTTCAACCATGAGCTGCACATATTCTCTACTCTTGAAAGTTCAAAGTAAATAGGCAAAGGGGAGAGAGATGCCATATTTTAAGTCTGGTTGTAGCTGACACTACACAACTGAGTGTAGACTGCAAACATCTAAGGTGAGGAGAAAGTCATCTAGGCAACCCACAAAGTAGGCAAACTGGTGGAAGGCAAATGGTGGAGTTAATTTATGCATGTTCTTTAAGTCTAGCAAAGGGCAGTGCCATACAGTCAGCTTGTCAGAACAAACTACTCCCCAAAATAATCTGCATAACTAATAAGAATGTATATTTTTTGTCTATAATCAAAAGTCAAAGAACACGAGGAAGACCCAGAAGAAGATGGAGAGGCAACATCAAGGAAACCTTGCAACAACATCAATTAACAATGATTGAGGCTGCCAGAAGAACAAAAACCAGAACTTTATATCTTCCTCGACACTTGAAGCAGTAAAAAAGGAAGAAAAGAAGAAGAAAAAGAAGTTCAAAAAAATCACAAAGGAATTGTAACACACCAAGATGTGTCCAGATCATGTCCCAAAAGTGCTTTATTCAGGAGGCAACTAATCTGCATTTTTTCCCACTGGAAATCCATTCCTACTCTCAAAAGAGAGTAGGAATGGATTTCCAGTGAGAAAAAATGCAGATTACAGGAACCATTTGCACTACTCAGGTGACTGAGGACACAGATAAACCTCCAAGTGGCCTCAACGACTTTATAAAAGGATGCAAATGACCAGTTGTCTGCAAGGAATATAAATCCTTCCATTTCCCATCATCCAATCAGAGCTGAAGAAGCTTCTTGGATAAAAAGCGAAATGTCTTCCAAGAAAAAACAAGAAAGTCCAGTTGCCTCGTGAAAAAGCACTTTTGGAACAACCATGACTTGGAAGACTAAGAATCTCTACACATTTCTGTCCAGATCATATACCTTGGACAACATTGCTTTACTCAAGCATAAATTGGAGATGGATTTACACCTCAGGCTGAGCCATTATTAAATTAAACTCAGTTTAGTGACTCAAATATAGCTCGCTGGATACACACTAAACATTAGACAAAAACCTAAACATTGTGGCTTATTGGGACGTATGAAACCAATAATTCCTTGCTAAACCTATGGGTTTGAAAACAGGATGTGCCAAAGTGGTTGTAGTTGATTTGATTCGTACAACTTGCCCAGCAATGAAATATAATTTACAAGCCATGGTGGTGGCTTCATAGTAAGCAAAACAAAATTGTAACATTATGGATTGTCAGAAAGATAGGCACTTCATCACCCATCCAAAATTAACTTCCTTGGACTTCCCTTTATTAAAAAGCATCGTTGAACTGACTCAGTTTCAGTGTCCCTCTGAATTCCCTCGAAATTGAAATCCTAGAAATATAACTTCATAGAGATTCATAAATTCTCAGTTGTTAAAAAAATATGGTCAGATATTCACTGACAGTTAGAATGATGAATAAAAGCCTCTGGTCTTAGTGGGCCCCAATCAATACTATTAAATATGCTGCTGTTCCATTTACAGGCTGTAGTCAGGGAGGCTTCAATACAATTCAGGGATTCAAGAACAGTTTAAGGAGGAAAATACCCTTCCTTCCTGTTATTCCTTCCTTCCTTCCTCCCTCCCTCCCTCCCTCCCTCCCTCCCTCATGCTCTATTCCTTCCTTCCTTCTTTCCTTCCTTCCTTCCTCTTGTCCCTTCCTTCCTTCCTCCCTCCCTCCCTCACGCTCTATTCCTTCCTTCCTTCTTTCCTTCCTTCCTTAATCTTGTCCCTTCCTCCCTCCCTCCCTCCCTCATGCTCTATTCCTCCCTCCCTCCCTCCCTCTCTCCTTCCCTCTCCCTTCCTCCCTCCCTTATGCTTTATCCTTTCCTTCCTTCCTTCTCTCCTTCTCATATCTTTATAGCTTCCCATTTCACACAAAAGTGTCTTTTGATCTCCTAACCATGTCCAAGCAATCTTCAAATGTTCTATCTGAGGCTGCCATGGCATATTATTTCATCTTCTCTTGGTGACAAATTCTGCTAAAGCCAAGTCAACGTACTCGAAAATGGTAGCCTCCAAGTGACAGTAAAGGACCTTGGTTGGCATCTTTTCACAATGCAATTTCAAACATTAAGAAGGATTCTGTCTCCCACCCACCCCCACCCAATGAAAAATCAGAAGTCGTTCCTTGTAGGGGACATGTTTCTTTCCAAAGTTCCTAAAATGCCAGCCCAAGGCTTCGGAATTTAATCTCTTCTCTCTCTCTTTTCAGACCAAGATTGATATTCACCAAGACAGATGCTCACCAAGTCTCCCAGCTTCTTGAAATTCAGGAGATGGCACAAGGTGTGCCTGTGTGCCTCTGTGTGTGTGTGTGTGTGTGTGTGTTTTCCATGATGTTGGAACAAGACAAGCAATGCCACCGAGAGAGAAAGATTAGCAGCTCTTGGAAGTGGGGCAGCAGGCCTATTAGTAGTGGGGCAGAAGAACAGGGAAGCCGTCTGCTCTACACCGGCCTGAGAGTCAGTTGAGTGATGGGTTTATCTTTCCAGGACAGGGAAAGAATTGCTATGGTGATACGGTGTCAGCTTGGCCTGTCCTACCTCGTGGGATGGATGATGGGGGAGTGGGAGGAAGAGACAGGCCTTATCAAGCCAATTGGTTGTCAGCCTGAGCAGGTTGCTTTTATGGTCCCTCGACATTGTAAATACAAAACAAAATGCAGATGGGGATTTTTGATGCCCAGTGGGAGAAGATAAGAGACAGAGAGAGGGGGAGGGAGATGTGCAGAAAACATTAAGCAATTGTGGATGGTAGAATGAGTTTTTTCTTTTTCAAAAGGAGGAGGAAGGCAGTGGAGATCCATTTATATACTGTCACCAAGAAAGCTAGTGGACAGAGACATGTTAATCCAGACAAGGAGGGGAAAGAAGATAGCAGTTTAGGCAGCTTTCTTTCTCCCATGCCTTCCAAGTTGGGCAAGATTTTGAATGGCAATACGCCACTGAAAGGTAGTAAGATGCAGAAGACTGGTTTAGTAGATCTCAAAGTACAAATCCCAGGTGTGTGTGCCCCAAAGGTGCTTTTCCAAGAGGCAACTGGACGTCCTGGCTTTTCTTTGAAGACATATTGCTTCTCATCCAAGAATCTTCTTCAGCTCTTGAAGAAAAACCGAAGAAGCATCTTGGATGAGAGACGAAACATCTTCAAAGAAAAACCAGAAAGTCCAGTTGCCTCCTGAAAAAAGCACCTTTCGGACAACCAGGACCTGGATGATGGAGAATCTCCATAGACAATCCCAGGTTTGTATGCCATCTTTCTGTAAAGTCCTTATTTTCAACCATAAATAAGTCCTTGATTGAACCGATAGCTGGATACACATGTTGCATTAAACCAGTATTCTCTTGGCTTGGTTCATGCATTGTAAGAAAGCATGTTGGGTGGCGTCATGACAACAGACTGTATATAATGTACATATGAATTATGTCAATGTAAAAATGCAAAGAAATACTCAAAGTTTGTATAATGGGCTGATTCCACCCCTATTTTAATGTATGTTCCGTAGAATCTTTTTTTTTTAATAAAAGTTTTTATTTTTAAGACAAACATATACAAACAAAACATAAAAACCTAAAACCATCTTCCATTAAATCTCAGAAATGTGGTTTTTTTCATCTATAGTCATCTAAATCCTTTTTCCAATGGAATCTCTCTCTCTCTCTCACACACACACACACACACACTTTCTCTCTCTCATTCTCTCATTCTTTCTCTCTCTCTCATTCTGTCACTCTCATTCTCTCTCTCTCGCACTCTCTCATTCTCTCTCATTCTTTCTCTCTCATTCTCTCTGTGTCATTCTCTCTCTCCTCTCTCTCTCTTCCTCTCTCTCTCTCTTTCTCTCTCTCTCTCTCTCTTGTTGGAGGTGGGTGAGATCCATTCCCGAAGTAATGAAAACATATCTTAAATCCTAAACTAACAAAAACAAAAAAGATGCAGAAATGAATCCCTCATTCACAGGAGTGTAAGCAAAAGACAAGGAGCAGCACAATCAGATATACAATAGCAGCTCTCAATAAAAATTGCCCTTCCCATGGAATTGATACCTGGTTTGGTCTAATTGATGAGGTTGTCATCTAAAAGGGCAAATTGAGAACGATTCCTAGAAGATACTAACAACCAAACCTCCCCCCCCCAAAAAAAACAACCAATATGCCTGTGGTATTGTAAAGAAATCACAAGAAAATGTCTTGTGAACTTGACCTGGAGAGTCTTTACCTTTTTTAAAAAAAGCAAGGGTTCTTTGGGTTTTAACCTTTCTTGTAGACAAGATGCTTTTGTGATGTAATCCTTTGGGGTCTCTTTCCCTGAGATTTGTTTGGTAGCCTGGACTAGCCCTGGCTGCTTTCTCGGGCTAGAAAAATCTAGTCCTGTCCCCTAATTCTATGGGATGCAGTGATGGACATTCTATTAATTAAAAGAAGGAGAAACCTGAGAGGCTTCCACAAAGAATTTTCTCCTGCAGACTGGAACACAATGGGTTTCCTTTCTCTATCAGGCATGTAACACTACAAAGCCTGCCAGCTTCCTTTGCAGGCTGACTGGGATAAATCTCCCTGCTTTTTCCTTGGCCTTCATTCCTGCATTGTTCCAGCCAGCTACAGTCAGATATGAAAAATAGACGGACAAGGCCGGCATTGTTGCAGGAAAGAAACTTACCTGTGTAGCAGACAAGAAAGACTTGGCAAGGCCTGTGTGGATTATTTGCCTTGCAATTAGTCATTGGCAGGGACAGATAAGTGTTTTGGTGAAAGAAGAAGCGGGGAATGAGTGGCCATTCAAATGTGTTGGCTGTGAGGAGCCGTCACAGCTCCACAAAACTTGGTTAATGGTTGGGACCGGATGACTGCAGGGCAAGATTGAGTTTGTTGCTGTTAGTTGCGAAGTCGTGTCCAACCCATTGTGATCCCATGGACAATGTTACCCCAGGCCTTCCTGTCCTCTACAATCTTCTGGAGTCCATTTAAGTTCATGCCAACTGCTTCAGTGACTCCATCCAGCCCCCTCCTTCTCTGCCGTCCCCTTCTTCTTCTTTGGCCCTCCATCGTTCCCAGCATTAGGCTCTTCTCCAGGGAGTCCTTCCTTCTCATGAGGTGGCCAAAGTCACCTTCAGGATCTGGCCTTCTAAAGAGCAGTCAGGGTTGATCTCCTTTAAGACCGACCTGTTGGATCACCTTGCAATCCAAGAGACTCGCAGGAGTCTTCTCCAGCACAAGAGTTCAAAGGCCTCCATTCTTTGGCACTCAGCCTTCCTTATGGTCCAATTTTCACTATTGATAGAATTTTCTCATAGTCCAACTTTCAATATTGATAGAAATAGTTTATTCTCCACTATCAAGGCCAAAGAAAAGAATAACGTGTCCTTTTGAGAGAAGGGAGAAAGGTGACTCCCTCGGTTCTCACAACATTAGGTTTTTCCGAAACTGGTTCTACTTCCTAAGGAGATAGAAATCGAGTGTATGTCCAAGGGATATACTATAGCATCATAACCCCTCGGTGATTCATCTACGGTATCTACACTGTAGACCACCAGTGATCCTTCAGGATTTCTGAAGGGGCTTTTACACCAATATAAGCAAGGATGGTTGAATGAAAACATGCCTAGTTCGACCAGATGACTAGGCTACTGAGAAGAAAATGTTTATGACATGGAGAAGATAGCATGGGATAGATGGATGGATGTAAGACAGGAAGGAAGGGAGGGAGGGAGGGAGGGAGGGAGGGAGGGAGGAAGGAAGGAAGGAAGGAAGGAAGGAAGGAAGGAAGGAAGGAAGGAAAGAAGGAAGGAAGGAAGGAAGGAGAATGGGAAGGAGGGAGGGAAGGAAGGAAGGACAATGGGAGGGAAGGAAGGGAGGGAGGGAGGGAGGGAGGAAGGAAGGAAGGAAGGAAGGAAGGAAGGAAGGAAGGAAGGAAGGAAGGAAGGACAATGGGAGGGAAGGAATGAAGGGAGGGAGGGAGGGAAGGAAGGAAGGACAATGGGAGGGAAGGAATGAAGGGAGGGAGGGAGGGAGGGAGGGAGGGAGGAAGGAAGGAAGGAAGGAAGGAAGGAAGGAAGGAAGGAAGGAAGGAAGGAAGGAAGGAGAATGGGAAGGAGGGAGGGAAGGAAGGAAGGACAATGGGAGGGAAGGAAGGAAGGAAGGGAGGGAGGGAGGGAGGGAGGGAGGGAGGAAGGAAGGAAGGAAGGAAGGAAGGAAGGAAGGAAGGAAGGAAGGAAGGAAGGAAGGAGACATAATCCTTTTTGGTCCTGGATCAACTCACTTTTTTTCACACACACACCCTTTTTTGGGGGTGGGAATCTAACACCAGAAACAATCTTGACAGAAACATAAGTCACCTCTTTTTAGTTTTAGATAATTCACCCACAATATTTAGACAGCAACCTTTCAGAGCAGTGTCTTGTTTTAATTGTTACTCAAGAGGTAGTGATGATTTCCAGGACAATTTTGAAAAAAAGAAAGCAATAAAAGATCACTCACTTGTTACCTGTCTCAAGTCCTTTCTTTTTTTCCCCTTTTCTCCTCTATTTTTTTTAAAGTGCATTTTAAATGAATGGTAACCGTTCCCCTTCCTCCCCCTCCCCAACTTGGCCTGTCATATGATGAATGTTATTGGCAGAGCAGCGGAATGATTGATGGCATGCAGAAGTACCAAACTGAAGGACAGGTGCTAAAGCAAAGAAAAGCAAAGAAAGGAAGACAAACTGAAACATGAAATCACTTCTCCTTACATAGATGTAAATGGAAAGTTCTCTCCCTCTTCTTAGTTTTTCCAGCATTGCCAAAAAGGAGCATTTTTGAAAGCTTCTTTAGCAAAAATGGAACAATAAACCTTGAAACTTGGCAACCGGATATGGCGAGATTGCTTGCACTATGTCAAAACAGTCGTGTAGTTGGTGCATAATCACAGCAACCCATGTTCCAGTAAATGATGTTTAGTGGAGTCTAAAAGGTAGGGGAAAATTTTTTAAAAAAACCAACTCCATTTCGAAATAAGTGTATCACATATTTGCTTCACTCACCCAATTTCTTGGAGAGGTTTAAGCAAGTTAGGAGCCCAAAAATAGGGTTGATCTTTCTCTCCAATAAAACTATTTTTTTTTTTTATAGAAGAGAATATTTGTAGCTCAGGACTGAACTGTGGTCTCCCTGGTTCTCCCTGAGGTTGGTTATTTTCTTGCAGGTGTTTCTTACAGACAGCGCTAAACACTGAGGATGCTACCTAGTTTGGTTATGAAAAGTCTGCCCAGAAAAAACAAGCAAGCTACGAAAGCACCAGGGACCCCTCATTTCAACCCTGAGCTACAAATATTCTACTCAATTGGCATAAAGATGGCCCACACATTTTGCACCTGTACCCCTATTTCATCTCCCCAGAAAAAAAACTATTTAGTAGATAAAGGTCACACATATATTTGAGGCTCAATCCCTAAGTAACCATGTGGACATCTCATGCCATGTCCATATTAATCAGTGGTTTTCTGATTGAAGGTGGCAATTTTAAAATAAGTATTCCCAAACTGAAGAAGCTTCTGGGATGAGAAGCAAAATGTCTTCAAGCAAAAACAAAGGAAGTCCAGTTGTCTTTGGAAAAAGGACCTTTGGGACAACTAGGACCTGGATGACCGAGAGTCTTCATAGATATTTAAGATGAGTGGACTTCAACTCCCAGAATTCCGGAAATTGAAGTCCTCTCATCTTAAAATTGCCAACTTTGAAAAGCAATAATATCGATCAGCCCTACAAGGGCTTGATATGACTTGATTCACACTCTAGTCTAAGACAATGACCGAATTCTCCCAACACCTGAAATTACTAAAACCCTCTTTTTACCTGGTCTAGAAGATTCTTAATTTCTCTAGCCCAGAATTCCTCTTCGTTGGTAACTCTAGTAAATGAAATGAAAAACACTCCATGAGGGAGTTGCTTCTTGAGTCCTCCCTTGAGATTTCAAGGGAGGGTGGGAAGATCAAGAGGTTGCAAACTGTGTGGAATAATGTTGTAGAGTAAAAGAATAGAATATAATTTTTTATTGGCTAAGTGTGGTTGGACACACAAGGAATTTGTTTTGATGCAAATAGAATAGAATGGAATGGAATAGAATTCAATTCTTTATTGGCCAAATGTGATTGGATACACAAGGAATTTGTCTTGGGGCAAATGCTCTCAGGGTACATAAAAGAAAAGGTATGTTTGTCAAGGTACAATAGGAATAGAATAGAATAGAATAGAATAGAATAGAAATTAGAATTGAATTGAATTGAATTTAGAATAGAATGGAGTAATTGAATTGAATTGAACTGAACTGAACTGAACTGAACTGAATTTAGAATATAATGGAATAACAGAATAGAATTGAATTGAATTTAGAATAGAATGGAATAATAGAATAGAATAGAACAGAACAGATATTGGATGAAGAATAGAATAGAATAGAATAGAATAGAATAGAATAGAATAGAATAGAATAGAATAGAATAGAATAGAATAGAATTCTTTATTGGCCAAGTGTGATTGGACACACAAGGAATTTGTCTTGGTGCAAATTCTCTCAGTCTACATAAAAAAAAAGTTACATTTGTCAAGAATCATAAGGTACAACACTTAATGATAGTCATAGGGTACAATAAGCAATCAATTCATACTTGGAAACAGTCTAGGAAAAGCTGGAATATTTATGGATGGGGTACTAGGACTCTAGTCTTCCCCTTTCAAATAAATTTTGAAACCAGACCTCTTTCATCACATTGAACGAAGCACAGAAGAGGAAAATAAAAACTAAGATGGATGGATGGATGGATGGATTTATTTATGCCATTGACTGGCTGAAATATTCCTGCTTATAAAAGGATGGGTAGGTTTTCTACCAGCTGTAGTTTTTGGAACTAACAACTAGAACTCAATGTGTGCTATCCCCACTGCAGATTCGTTATCAAATTAGACCCCAGGGATCCAAATTAGAGGATTTAATAATTAATGATTAATTAAAATACCCCTGTTTTGATCGGGTTAGCAGATTGTGTTTTGAATCAGGCATATTTATTAAGACTGGTTCTTGGGTTCGTTCCGAGTTCATAACACTCATAGGGATTTATGATTTCTTTATATCAGAAATGGCCATAGATTTTAAAGTAAACTTTGGGAAGGGGTTCATAAATTTATCCTGGCTGCTTTTCTTGGGTTTCCTAGGCTAACTTGTTAAGTTGATGGAGTTCCACATCCCATGGATGGGAAAGTGTTGCTTTATTGATTTCTTTGGCATGTGCCAAAAGTAATTTGGAGATATGCTCCTTGACAGGAAGAGCATCTATATGGAGAGTCTTATAAGCACCTGCTGCATTCATGTAACACACTTAACCTGGTTCCTAAATTAACATCCCAAATTAAATTCAAACACAGCCACCAGACCGTGTCCTCCATTACTCTTCCACTGCCAGACAGAAAAGAATACAGTATAAAAGGGACCTTGGAGGTCTTCTGGTCCAACTTCTGCTCAGGCAGGAAGCCCTATGCCATATATCTAAAGCCCTATACCTAAAACATATAAAGAATGGTTGCTGGAATTGGGTATGTCTAGTCTGATGAAAAGAAGGACCATGGAAGACATGATAGCAGTCTCCCAATATTTCAGGGGCTGCCCCAAAGAAGGAGTCAAGCTATTCTCCAAAGAAAAGCAACTTCAGATCCAGGTTGCAAGTAGAGGATTGTCATAACTTTAAACTGTTGCAAAGCAACCGGTCATAAACCAAGGACAGGACATATGGCAGGACAGAAGTGCAATTTCCAATGATGCATTCAAGCCATGTGAGTCTCCAAAGAGTCTCTAAGTCACATGACTTAGTTGTTCTTTTCTCTTTTTTGAGGGATTGGGTAGGTCTAGTTGAATGAAAAGAAAGACTAGGGGTGATATGATAGGGGTCTTCCAATATCTCAGGGGTTGCCACAAAAAAAAGGGGATCAACCTATTCTCCAAAGCACCTGAAAGCAAGGCAAGAAGCAATGGATGGACAATAATCAAGGAGAGAAGCAATTTAGAACTTCCTGACAGTGAGAACAATTAATCAGTGGAACAACTTGCCTTTAGAGGTTGTGGGTACTCCAACAATGGAAGTTTTTAGGAAGAGATTGGACAACCATTTGTCTGATATGGTGTAGGGTTTCCTGCCTAAGCAGGGGGTTGGGCTAGAAGACCTCCAAGGTCCCTTCCAACTCTGTTATTCTATTCTAATTTCAGACAGATGGTTATCCAATCTCTTCTTCAAAACTTCACAACTTCTGGAAGCAAGCTGTTCCACTGCTTAATGGTTCTAACTGAGAAGTGGGCCCAAGTTTGGCTGTCTTTTTTGGAAGAGAAGCCTGTTCTCTGATGTTGGAGACCATGAAGATTTCTTCCTGGAACCAGACATAACAGAAACATAACATTCAAAGGAGGTGAGGCAAGTGTGTTTAGTTGGCTACATTATTCATGAACTGAATATTTAGGGTCTTTTCCGATGGGATTCTAAATTGGCTTTTTAATAAACACCATAGATTTATTTTAATGATTGGGTAGATACGAGGGCCATCTGATGGGAGGGTAGATAAAAATAAAGTCATGTCTGGGAAATAAATAGCAACCTGCCTGTGATAATAAGGAGTGATTTTCCTCTCTCTCTCGTCTATCATTTTTTTGTTAGATTTGTTAAAAGGTCACATTAACAGTTAATAGTATTTAAACAGATTTGTTGAAAACAAATCTGTTTAAATACTATACAAATGTGATGTTAATATTCTATACTTCAAGGAAATGGAAATTAGCTGAAGTTCCTATCATGAACTGCTGATTGAATCAATTTTAGAAAATTAAGAAGATGAATGAAGAAGCCGCATTGAAAAAAAAACCTACAACGATGAAATCTACCGTGGGGGGAAAAATGGAAGGAATTTGGAATCTATTTATATAGTATTGGAATAGCATGTATTTTCCCATTCTTGATGTATGACAGTATACAGGAAGTCCTTGATTTATAGCCATTCATTTAGCAGCTATTTAGAAGTCACAATGACCATTGAAAGAAGTGACTTACAACCAGTCTTCACACTGGATGAAATCAGGCTTAATAGCAGTAACCATGAAAGGGATCTTGGAGTCTTAGTGAACAACCAGCTAAATATGAGCCAGCAGTGTGCAGCATCAGCCAAAAAAG
The DNA here is from genome assembly GCA_033807585.1 of Hydrophis major. NCBI lineage: Eukaryota > Metazoa > Chordata > Lepidosauria > Squamata > Elapidae > Hydrophis > Hydrophis major. Next base: position 39,060,706 of record CM066334.1, read on the forward strand.
CTAACACAATCCTAAATTGGAATACAGAGGGATACAATCAAGCTCAAGTGAGGTCCTCATACCACCCTGTAAAGCCTTAGTAAGACCACACCTAAAGTATTGCATCCAGTTTTGGTCACCACACTAGAAAAAAGATGTTGAGACTCTAGAAAAAGTACAGAGAAGAGCAAACAGGATGATTAGGGGACTGGAGACTAAAGCATACGATGAGTGGTTGCAGGTACTGGGCCTGGCTAGTCTAGGGAAGAGAAGGACCAGGGGAGAAAGGATAGCGGTCTTCCAATATTTGAGGGGCTGCCACAGAAAGTAGGGGGAGGGGGTCAAGCTATTTTCCAAGGCACCCGAAGGCCAGACAAGGAACAATGGATGGAAACTGAACAAGGAGAGATTCAACCTGGAAATAAGGAGAAATTTTCTGACGGGGAGAACAATCAACCAATGGAACAGAAGTTGCCTTGGGAAGTTGTGGGAGCTTCATCCCTGGAAGCTTTCAAGAAGAGACTGGACTGCCATTTGTCAGAAATGGTGTAGGGTCTCCTGCTTGGGTGGGGGGTTGGACTAGATGATCTACAAGATCTCATCCAAAATGTGGTGTGGGGTGCCAGGTGCGGTGCCCCTGTGTCCTGTTTTCAGCCTGGACAGCCTCCTGCAGCACCCTACCAGCCAAAATGAGGTGGGGGTACACACGCAACCCCCTGTGCTCCATTTTGGCCATCACAGGCACCATGGACTGGTCCTTGGCTATTTCCAGGCCACATTTAAGCACCCTGCAGGCTGGATCCAGTCCACGGGCCTTCAGTTTAACACCCCTGCTCTAAAAAGGATGCAAATGACCAGCTGTCTGAAAGGACTATAAATCCTTCTATTCCCCTCCATCCAGTCAGAAGCTGAAGAAGCTTCTTGGATGAGAAGCAAAACATCTTCGAAAGAAAAGAAAAAAAAAAGAAAGTCTAGTTGCCTCCTGAAAAAAAGCATTTCTGGGATTCAGAGCAAGTTTCAGTCCTCATGCTGAAAAAAGTGTGCTGCTAATTTTTTTAAGGTGAATCTAGAACAAATAAATGATCCAGATACCTTTGCTAGTTAATTCACATACTTCAAGTAAATCAACTGCGGAAAGATGCTGTGCTTGTACAAAATTCCAATAATTCCTCCTAAATTTTGAAGCTTGTGCAGCTCTAATAATAAGATGGATCGCATGAATTCGAATGATAATATCAAGAGAGGCTGATGAAAGAATTACATTATCTAGACATTTGATGCATTTTGCTTGACATATATTTTACACAGCCTCCCACACACCCTTTTCTGATGGCCATTATTCCCCTTTTCAATTTCCTTTTCACTGTAACTACAGATTTAATGCACATATTGATTTGAAGGATTTCTAGCCACCCACCCACAGATCCTCAGGACAGCTTGCAAAATTGGGAAGGGAGGGAAACAATTAATGGAAACTCCAAACATGGGCAAAACCATGAAATAAAAGTATGGTAGTAAAGCAGATTTTTTTAAAAAAAAAACCCCACACACAATTCATAAAAGCTTCAGATTTTGTTTTAATTGAGAGGAAAAATCCAGAAAAAGACAGGTGGATATCCACGTGCCAGAGACTACAAATGATACATTGCCTCCCCAAAAAATGCCATTCTGGGGGGACCATTAGAAATTAGAAATCAGAATTAAAACTGCTTGATTGAATTTCTCTCTGGCAGGAACCTAATTTAGGAGAGGACAGCCAAAGCTAACTTTCTTTGACCTCATTGGTCTTTCTGTAGAGATATTCACATTCTCCTTTCCCAACTGTTAGCACGTTCTTCCTTCTTAAACTGTCATTAGGAAGATATTCCCGCTTTACACTGCGTTGGTGAGACCACATCTGGAATATTGCATCAGTTTTGATCACCATGATGCAAAGATGTTGAGACATCTAGAAAGAATATAGAGGTTCAACCCTAATTCACCACACAAAGTAATCATGTGGACATCTGATGTCATGTCCATATTAATCGGTGGTTTTCAGAGTTGGTGATTTTAAGATAAGTATCCCAACCGTGCTATTTTCAGAGCTTCTAAAAACTTCTCAGATGAGAAGCAAAACAGATAACAGATAATCAGAGTTGGAAGAGACCTTATAGGTCATCTAGCCCAACTCCCCTCCACCCAATCAGGAGACCCTACACCATTTCTGACCAATGGCAGTCCAGTCTCTTCTTGAAAGCCTCCAGGGATGAAACTCCCACAACCTCTGAAGGCAACTTCTGTTCCATTGGTTAATTGTTCTCCCTGTCAGAAAGTTTCTCCTTATTTCCAGGTTGAATCTCTCCTTGGTCAGTGGCAGCCCCTCCAATATTGGAAGATGCTCTCCTGTCTCCCCTGGTCCTTCTCTTCCCTAGACTAGCCAGGCCCAGTTCCTGTAACCGTTCTTCATATGCCTTAGTCTCCAGTCCCCTAATCATCCTGGTTGCTCTTCTCTGGACATCTTCAAGCAAAAACAAAGAAAGTCCAGGTCTCTTTTGAAAAAGTACCTTTGGGACAACCAGGACCTGGATGACTGAGAATCTCCATAAACATTTAAGATGAGTGGACTTCAACTCCCAGAGTTCTGTAACAGACTTAACCCGATTCCTAAATTGACATCCCAAGTTGTCTTAGTGGGCTGTTCAAACGCAGCCACCAGGCCGTATCCTCCATAACTCTTCCACTGCCAGAAAAGACAGAAAAGAATACAAAATACAAAATAACAGAGCCATTAGGAAGATGCCCCTGCTTCACACAGTGCTGGTGAGGCCACACCTGGAATATTGCATCATTTTTGGTCACCATGATATAAAGAGGTAGAGATTGTAGAAAGAATACAGAGAAGAACAACAAAGATGATAAGGAACCTGGAGGCTAAATTGTATGATGAATGGTTGAGGGAATTAGGTAAGCCTAGACTACTGAAGAGAAAGACTGAGGTGATATGCAAGCTGTCTTCCAGTACTGAAGTAATTGTCATAGAGAAGAGGAGGTTGATTTATTCTCCAAAGGGCCTGAGGGTAGGATAAGAAATAATGGGTGGAAGGTCATTAAAGGTAATCCAGACTAGAACTAAGGAGAAATTTCCTGACAGTAAGAACAATTGATCAGCGGGACGACTTGCCCCCAGAAATTATGGGTGCTCTCCATTACTGGAGATTTTCAAGAAGAGACTGGACAGCCACTTGTCTGGAATGCTGTTGGGTCTCTTGCTTCAGCAGAGGGATAGATTGGAAGACTTCCAGGGTCCCTTCCATCCAGTAGTGGGATCCTACCTTAGACGCTACCAGTTTGGTGGGTGATCGTGCACTCACCCCCAATCCTCACCCCTCACCAACAAGTCAATCAGCTGAAAGGATGAAGAAACAAAAAGCTGGTAGTGACCCCCACCTCCCCCTCCCATGTGCTTTTCAGTCAGCTGATTGGAGGCCCAACCGGTAGTGATTTTTACTACCAGTTCTCCCAAACCAGGCCAAACCGGTAGCCTACCACCACTGCTTCCAACCCTGTTACTCTATGTTCTGTGTCCTTTCAACTTGATTGCACCTCTCTCTTGTAAACTACTGGTCAACAACTTGCTTTCCCTTCTCTTGCTAGATTTTCACTGCTACAAATACATCCTCACTTCTGCTTTCTGCCTTGGGCCCAAATTTGGAAGAACTTTTCTAGAAGTTTTATGTGGTTGTATAAAAGCTGAGGTGAACAAGTGTTAAGGAGCAGGCAAGGAAAAAGAAATATGTCCAGCTGTGTTCAAATTCTAAGCCCTTCCAGACTGCAGATCACGGGATCAATAGCAATTACACCTGGCAACAGCAGAGGTTGTCCCTGTCAGCACTTTCCCAGATGCAATTAGTTCTCTAACTGACTCCTGGAGGGCTAGAGTAGCCTGTCCTCCTTTGCAAGGTGGAGGTGAGGAAAAGCCAAAAGTAGGAAAAGGAATTTCCAAAGAGATGTCATTGCTTTTGGCCCAAGGCAAAGCTTTGTGAGGACCTCAGTGGCTCGTTGGATGAAATAGCCCTTACCTGCAAACTCATACTACAATTATTTATGTCTAGGGATGTGGTTGTTTATTTCAAACCTTAGAAGTTCAGATTTGCAACATGTTTGCTAATACCAAAGGAGAAAGTCAGTAGTAGAAGATCTGTGTAGTTCTGAGCTGAACTTTGGTGTTCTTGGTGTTCTCTAGCTGGTGTTCTCTGGCTGTTTTCTGGATGACAATTGTTACCAGGTTAGGTAGCATCATCCATCCATAAGCCAAAGTCACGCAGCCAGCTTTCATGTCTAAGGTGAGACTAGAACTCACCATCTCAAGAGCCATGGTGGCACAGTGATTAGAACACAGTACTGCAGGCTACTTCTGCTGATTGCCTGCAATTTGGCAGTTCAAATCTCACCAGACTCAAGGTTGACTCAGCCTTCCGTCCTTCTGATAAAATGAGGATAAAATGAGATTGTTGGGGGCAAAAAGCTGACTCTGTAAACTGTTTAGAGAGGACTGTAAAACACTGTAGATCTAAGATCTATTTCTATTTCTTTCTTTTCTCTCTTTCCTTTTCTTTCTTTCTTTCTTTCTTTCTTTCTTTCTTTCTTTCTTTCTTTCTTTCTTTCTTTCTTTCTTTCTTTCTTTCTTTTTTCTCTCTCTTTCCCTTCCTCCCCCTCTTCGTTTCATTCTTTCTTTACTGGTTGGATTTCTATTCCTTCCTTCCTTCCTTCCTTGCTTCCTTCTTTCCTCCCTCCTAAAGATTCACTCAGCCTTCCATTCTTCCAAGGTGGGTAAAATAAGGACTCAGATTGTTGGGGGCAAGAGGCTGACTCTGTAAACTGCTTAGTGCGGGCTGTAAAGCACCATGAAGCAGTACCGTATATACTCGAGTATAAGCCGAGTTTTTCAGCCCATTTTTTGTGCTGAAAAAACCGCCCTCGGCTTATACTCGAGTCAGCCACTACGGCACCATGCCTGGCCTGCGCTGGCGTGGCTGCAACCGATCGCGCCTCCAGGGCAGCATCGCCGCCGTGGCTGTCTACCCACTGAGGGCCGCACAGGTGACCCCAAGCGGCCTCTCCTTCCCCATTAACGGGCGCCCGGGGCCCCCGCGAGCTCCTGCGTTGCGCGCTTCCAGCTTCGCCAAGAAACCACCAGGTTCAGGCAGCCTCCCCCGCCCCCTAGCCTAGCAGCGAAGAGCTGCTCCGGGGGCAGTGAGACAAAGTGCCTGGCTGCGCCGTGGCGGGAGCCCCCCGGAGCAGCTCTTCGCTGCTAGGGGAGGGGGCGAGGGAGGCTGCCTGGGCCTGGCAACCCCAAGCGGCCTCTCCTTCCCCATTAACGGGCGCCCGGGCCCCCGCGAGTTCCTGCGTTGCACGCTTCCAGCTTCACCAACAAACGGAGCTGCAAATCTGGTAATCGCTTGTGGAGCCTTGGCACGAACCCCCTTTCCCCGCACTCCCCCCCCCCCGCACTCCTCTGGTGGCAGCAGGCGGAGAAAGCCCCGCTTCCCCCTGGCTTTGATGGCACGCGTGAGTTGGCTTCCCACTCTTTTTTTTTTTAACTCTCCTCCTCCTCCTCCTCCTCCTCTCCTCTCCCCTTGTTGTCTGGTCTTCCCTAAGGAAACTCGAGGGCTCACACTTCCAGGTGTTTCTCCCTGTCTTTCTCCCTGTCAATGATCTTTTCTTCCCTTCCCTTCTCTCAGCCCCATCCTCCTTCACCTTTGTCACCACAATCCTGAACAGATGAAGTTTGTACTTCTCAAGAAAGGTTGGATGTTCCTTTTGAGGAGGGAACCTAATGTGACATCTGTATGTTGACCTACTACTAAGCCATGGCATGTGTGCACATGCAATGGAGGCATGAGGGAGAGCTGTGAAAGAGATGGTGGCTCTCCAAAACAGGATGTACACGCAGCACATACACATGCTTTTTTCTTGCAAGGGAGAGAGTGACTCTGTTTGGACATACAGATGATGATGAGGAATCCAGTTTTGAAGGATTTTAACTCTTGTGTTTTAGCTTGGTTGCTGATTGAGCTAAGGTTTTTGTACTTTTAAAGTTATTGTTGATTCCATATTGGTTTTGTTGGCTCTCTTTTCCACTTACAGAGCTAGTTTACTGTTTTTCTTTGAAATAAATATTCAAAAACATTTAACCTACTGATGCCTCAATTCATGTAATTTTATTGGTATCTATTTTTATTTTTGAAATTTACCAGTAGCTGCTGCATTTCCCACCTTCGACTTATACTCGAGTCAATAAGTTTTCCCAGTTTTTTGTGGTAAAATTGGGTGCCTCGACTTATATTCGGGTCGACTTATACTCGAGTATATACGGTATATAAGTCTACGGGCTATTGCTATCTCCTGGGGTTTAGCCCAAAGTTACCCAGCTGGCTTTTATGCTTAATGCAGGACTAGAACTCAACCCCTCCTGGTGAGTAGCACAAAGTCACCAGCTGGCTTGCATGCTTAATGAAGAACTAACATCACCATCTCCTGTTTTCCAGCCCAGTGCCTTAACTGGTATTCAGAATCTGGCATTACCGCTCTACTCTCATCAATATGTCCCATGCATGTAACCCTGGGAGGCTGAAAAGAAACTGAACAAATATTCAACACACACACACACCAAATTGCCCCCAGCATAGAAGAACATTTGTACAGGTCCCGTGAGCGTCCTTTTCTGTCCATTCTGCACTTCACGACTCAGCTGTCCAACAGATTTTTCCCGAACATGTTTTTGTCTCTGAGTAATGGACTTTGACAAGTCTGTTCCTTTGGCAAGGCACAGGGTGGCAGGGCGGAGCAAGCCATCTCCAGTTATTGGCATGGGAAGGCTTGGAAGTCATCCACGGACAGAAAACAACAAGCATTGGGGAAAGGGAGGAAAGCGGGATGAAGCTGGCAGCTTCCCCGCGATGCCACTTGGCCTCATTTAAATCAGATTCCCAGGAAGCTGGAAAAAAAAGAGAGCTTTTCCAAACAGATGGAAAATTTAATCAGCAGAACCCGGTGTCCTCCTCCTCGATGGAAGGCTTTCTAACTTCTACAGCGCGTTAGAAATATGGAACCAAAGCAAATACAGTAGGAAAGAATTCCACAGCCAAACCATCAATATATCTGAGAACTAGATTAGTCTAGTGCTCAAGGCCCCAGAATAGAAACTGGGAGGTCATGCATTCTAATCCTGCATTAAGCAATTAGAACTCTCCATTTCCTGGGGATTGGCATAAGGTCACCCAGCTAGCTTTCATGCCTAAGGAAGGACTAGAACTCTCAGTCTCCTGGACATTGGCCCAAAATCATGAGCTGAAAGTCAGGTGGTGATTTTGGGCCAATCACCAGGAGTCAGTGAGTTCTAGTCCCATCTTAGGCATGAAAGCTAGCTAGGTGATAATTATTTATTTATTTATTTGATTTGTCAATTGCTTACAAGTTAATAGGTATAAGTATAAACATAGTTATGAATACATGACATGGATACATATAAGAAAAATAAAAAGAAACAATAGGACAGGGACAGTAGGCACGTGCGCTTATGCACGCCCCCTACAGACCTCTTAGGAAAGGAGTGAGGTCAATAGTAGGTAGTCTGAGGTTAAAGTTTTCAGGATTTAGGGGAGAAACCACAGAGTTGGGTAGAGGATTCCAGACATTGACCACTCTGTTGCTGAAGTTGTTTTGGTGCAGTTAACCTTGAGTTTGTATCTATTGTGTGCTCTTGTGTTGTTATGGTTGAAGTATTCACTGACAGATAAGGCATTGCAATGTATGATTTTACATACTATACTAAGATCGGACTGAAGGCAGCATAGTTCTAGATTTTCTCAGTCTAGAATTTCAAGTCTGGTGGCATAAGGTATTCTACAACGAGTAGAGGAGTGGAGAACTCTTCTTGTGAAATATTTCTGGACTTTCTCAATTGTGCTAATATCAGATACGTAATGTGGGTTCCAGACTGATGAGCTGTATTCAAATATTGGTCTAGCAAAAGTTTTGTATGCTCTAGTTAGTAGTAGCTATCTTATGCCAATCACCAAAAAATGGTGAGTTCTAGTCCCGCTTTGCCATGAAAGCTGGCTGGATGATTTTGGGCCAAACACCAGGTGATGGTGAGTTCTAGCCCTTTCTTAGGCATGAAAGTGGCTGGATGACTTTAGGCCTGTCCTTCTCTATCTCAGCCCAACTCACCTCACAGGGTTGTGGTTGTAAAAAGTAAATAAGAGGAGGAAGGTGCGTTGGATATGTTTGCTGCCTTGTGGCACTGATAAAAATAATAAAAGCATGATTAAAAACAAATAACAACAACCGTTGTCAACAACCAATTCGTTCTCTCTCTCTCTCTCTCCCTCCCTCCATTCCGTTTCATTCTCTTTTTCTTCTTTTGGCACTTGTATCTGATGCAATTAAGATGTTGTTGGTGAATGAGGGGGCTGGAAGGAAGATGTTTCCTTGAGAACAACATTTGTGCCACCAGCCACATCTCTTTATTTTTAGAAGCATAACCGAGGGAGAATTCTTTTTTCCCCTTTCTCACCATTTGTCACATCGCATCCTTTGATCTAGGTATAATAGCTCCAACAAGGTTTCTTTCAACCAGGAAACACAACTCCCAAAGAATTGGCAATCAGATTTTGGGAACCTGGAAATCTTGCTTCTTTCTCAAAGCGGAAAACCAGGTATGGATTATGACTACAATTACCATCATCCCCTAGGGTGATTTTCTCTGCTTGCCAGCAACTGCATCCTTAAGAGGTAGGTGGAAGGTTGATGCTGCAACGCATGTACATTTTCCTAACACCACCACTGAACTTCATTGGAATGGAAGCTGCATATGTTGTACAAAAATATTGGTTGCTTCAAAGTTGGAAGGTTCTCACCCTTACAAGGAAATTCCTCCCATGTCAAGAAAGGTGGTTTCACTAAGAAGGGGTCATACAGTTCTCTGAGAGAAATACTATTTGTAATCATGCTTAGCGTCTTGAGATCAGGCAAAGTTGACTTGGACCTGCCAACTGCTGTGACCAAAGTCAGAATTCAGTTCCTTGTGTCTACAAGGACATTTTTTAAAGAGAGATAGATAGATACTGTAGATAGCTAGATAGACAGGCAGGCAGGCAGTTCTTTATTGTTTTTGTAAACTAACTCAAGGCAGGGAATACTCCTTTCTCTTCCTATTTTCCCCATAACACCACCACTGTAAAGTGGGCTGAGAGAGACAGTGGCTGGCCCAAAGTCACCCAGGCTGTTTTCGTGCCTAAGGTGGGACTAGAACTCACCATTCCTAGTGATTGGCCCAAAGTCACCCAGCCAGTTTTCAAATTCCTAAGGTGGGACTAGAACTCACAGCCTCCTGGTGATTGCATTCCCAATGTGAAAGCAAAGAGTCTAGAAAAATGGAGGCACTGAAAGCTTACATTCCATGTAGCTCTCTACCTGTTAAACTCCACATATCTATCTTTGATATTCTGGCTTTGGTACAATTACAAATGAATTCTCATTCTTAACAAGTCATTTTCAAGCCCAGCTCCCCCTCTTTCTCTCTCCCCCAATATATTTATAGTTTATCGCGAAATCCAGCATTATTATACTCAGAAGAACAGAATGCTTGAAGCACTTCAAACAGAGTCATCCAAGCCAAGAGGATCAAACAGCTGGATCACATGTTTCCTTAGAAGATTCAGGAGTTAGAAGTTTCAATAGATTAGCTCAGAAGGATTTCAAACGATATGATTAAGACTCAAGATCAAGCTGAATTGGATTTGTGGAGCTCTCCAAGGAAAGAAAAGAGATGATCAGAGGCATAGAGGAAGATGTGAGATTGTGGTTGAACTTATAATTATGCAACAGAAACATCCAAGTTGGAGGCATATGATGCACAGAAGGTAATTGAGGTTGTGTGCATAGACTGATTAGGAGTTGGACCCATGCTTTCATAAGTGGACGGCAGAGTCAAGAATAGTGGGTGGGGATGGATATATTATTCTTTTCAGATTAGTTATTGATTCAAAGGTGCTTTCATCCAACCCATCTCCAATTGCTCAAGTCTTGCGATCTTATACCAGAACGGAAGCAGGTCATTCTGACAATTTCAATTAGCAGCCTTAGGACAGATTGATTGGTGCAAAATTCGAGTTATTTTCAGCACTGGCATCTCGTGTCTGGAATTCTCACTTCAGAAAACCCCTTGAGGGTGAGCTGCTCTTCAGGTGTTTGTTTCTGCAAGCTGTGAAAGGAGAGAAGATGGTTTGCGTCCAAGTTGGATGCATTTCATCCGTAGCACCAGGTTCTGTTTCCAAATCATTTGGAATTTTGGTTTTAAAGGGTAATGATGATGATTTCAATTAGCGAAAAGAAAATCATGGTGCTTTAATTGTTTTTTTTTTCATTGTTGGTTTATAATATGCATGTTTTCCTGAGAGGTGTGCCCCTAGGGTTCCTCCTGAATTATGCTCTTGAGATAGGAATCCAATAGATAAATGAATAAATACGCATATACCAGCACAGATGGAGCTTACATATTGCCTCCCAGGAAGCATTTTCCAATGAATTTGTTTCATACATGCAGCTGTCATTCATTTAGTATAGAGGAAAATTTATCAGGTGGGTGAATCAGCCTGGGATGCCCTGAAAGAAAGGGAGGGAACTGTGGTAGGATGTAATCTGGAATCCCAGGAGAGAGGGATTGCTTTCCAGAGGGCGAAAAGGCATTGAGTGAGCTTGGAAAGCTTGGTGGAGACGAATAGGGTTAAAAGGGTTCCTCTCTAGCAGTTCCCAAAGCATATCTATAGTTAATGGGGATAAGTGCTTTAGTCTGGCAAGAGTCTGCCAACTGGGTGATTTGGGTGTCAGACACCAGGAGATGGTGAATTCCAATCCCATGTTAGTAATGAAAGCCAGCTGGTCACTTTGTGCCAATCACCGGGGCGGGGGGCTTTAAGTTCCAACACTGCTTTAGGCATGAAAACTGGTTGACTCTGGGCTAATCACCAGGACATGGTGAATTCTAATCCCAGCTCAGCCATGAAAGCCAGCTGGATCACTTTGGGCCAATCATCAGGAGTTGGTAAGTTCTAGTCCTGCCTTGGGCATAAATACCAGCTGGGTGACCTCTCAGCCCCAGTCACCTCATAGCATATTTGCTGCAGGGAAGGTAGGAAAAGGAAAGAGTATTCGATATGTTCATTGCCTTGAGTTATTTATGAAAATAATAAAGGTGGGATGTAAATGAATAAAACAATAAAAAATAAAGAAGCATATGGCTCGAATAAACTCCTCTGGTTCCGTTTCTGTAAAAACACTCTCATAAGCCAGATGCATCATAAAATGGGAGGATAGCTCAGTCCCTCTTCTGTTGCTACTGCTTCTCCAAACATCCCTTAATTTTTAAATTCAGGTTTTTTTTTCTTTCCATACTTTCAATACTACCAAAATAGCTTTTGCTTCAAACTTTAAATGAGGCACACAACAGCTGGAGAGATTAACGATGCAGGGAACCCAAATCTCTTCATCTTCCTGATTTGAGAACATAAGTCAAACCTTAATTTAGAATATTAAACCAACTTTAAATTATATTTCTTTTGACTGAAACGCATTTGTTATAGAACGAGGCACATGTATTTTGCCCGTCACGTCAGGACCAGGGTTGGTAATTCATTTACCATAGTGATAGATGTTTGCTTTGTTTTATTCCGTTCTCTTTGCTGCTCTCTCTAGTGTTTATACCCCTTTCTGTGATTAGGGTACTATTTTTGGAAAGGTGTTGTTTTCAAATAAAATGTTTGCCTTTGAAAAAACAGTTTTCATTGGAAATTGTGTGATTGATTGCAAAAGCATTCCCTTGAATTCGGGTTTGCAGTTGTCTGGCGTATGAATGGCTCCACCAGGAACATTGAAAACTTGAACCCAACATGTTTCAGAAGTTATTTGCTCTCAAGTTGGGTTCAAAGTATAACTTCACTTCTGTATAAATTCCCAGTTTAAATGTCTATGACCACCTCAGCAAAAAACCAGCCTCAAAGAGGCTTCAATGATTATTTGTCATAATAAAGTAGAAGAAGGTGGAGTTATCCAGTTTGATGTGCTTGCTCAGAAAGCATATTCTTCATTGAGAATCTATTCCATTAAAGGTTCCTGCCAGCCAGCCAACCATGGCTCTTTTCATAACATTCCATATTATTCCATTCTCCTCTTCCAAAAGAAAACATCTCACAGCCACTGAGAACTCTCACAGAGCTATTTTCATGATTCACTCAATTAAAAAAAAAAAAACCTTTTTAACTTATTGCTTTTGAAAGTCTTTCAGAATGTCTTCTAGCATGACATGGCCACCATGTGACTTTCATAGAAAAAGGATCCACAACTAAAGAATGACTCCAATAACAGAATAGATTGTGAGGTTGTGGGAATTCTGTGTTTAAAAGCTGTAGACAACGTAACAACCGATGTTGGATAAGCAAGAAAAAGTTCATTTGATGTACAGGTTAAAGGCACTTCTAATAGGAACCAAGAGACAATACTGTCTAGTCCCACCTTAAACATGAAACTAGTTGGATGACCTTGAGCCAGGCGCTCTCCCTTGATCCTGGGAATCAGGCAATGGCAAAACACTTCTGAAAAGTTTTGCCAAAAAATCCTTCTGCAGGTGCACCCAGCCCGGACCCAGAAAGGATTGACGGAAAGGATTGACAGATCGATAGCTCTTTCTCGATTCTGTGGGTGGTGGTGCATGGCTATTCTTAGTTGGTGGAGCAATTTGTCTGGTTAATTCCAATAGTGGCCAGGAGACAAGACTTACTGAGAGCACACACAGAGAGAGAAATAACCAACAGGTATTCTAGCTACTTTCTTCAGATCTTAACGCACAATCTGTGTGTCAAACTCGCAACGCCTCATTGCCATCACATGATGTATCATGATATTTTTCCACTTCACAGAGTTGGGGTGGGCGTGGCCTGTGTGGGATGCATCCAGACCATTGGCCACCAGTTTGACACCCCTGTTCTCACTGATCTTCCATGTTCTGTGCCTTTTCTTCTTCAAGCAGGTTGACTAAATCCTACTGTCTCCCTTAAAACACATGCATTCACACACACACACACACACACATATACACAAATTCCCTCTCTCACTTAATAGAGGCATTAAGTTAATGAGATGATTGTTGATTGGGAATCCCACATGCTGAAAATACAGAGTAATGTAGAACTCTAGACTGCAGTTCACGTCTTGCATATCGAAGACCTAGGCTGGCAAGCTGATTATCACTCTGATATGGGCACAGCACTCATGAGTGTAGAAAAAGTATACACACACATACACAGAGAGAGAGCAGACGCACACATCTTAAAAATAAACAAATGCAGGCTACTTTCATCTCTCAAGTATGGGAGATTGCATGAAGCCCAAAAGAAGACTACAGAAATGATTGAGAAGGAGGTGGAACTGAGTCAAGAAATACAACAGTATAGTGGTTTCATTCTTTTTGGGAGGGGGGGGGACAGAGAGAAGGGGGAGGAAAGAGAAAGAGAGAGAGAGGGAGAGACCTAGAGAGAGACACAGAGAGAGACAGAGAGAGAGAGAGAAAGAGACAGAGATGGAGACAGAGACAGAGACAGAGGCAGAGAGATAGAAAGAGACAGAGAGACAGAGACACACACACACACACACACACACAGAGGGAGAGAGAGAGAGAGCTATCCATGGTGCTGAAACAAAAGAAAAATCAATCCCCCACAACAATTGTGTGAGCAGGGATCTATTCAAATCAGCTTCACCATTCTTAGAATTTCCTTGAAAAACCAAGACTTATTGCTGGCTTATATTAAAGTTCATTCTGCCCCTTGACATGTTTAATTGGGACAAGGGGGATATGCTGGAATATCAAAAAAGGGTTAATTGACACAGGCAGCTAAATTTAAGCTCAATAGACCTAGTTTTTCAGAGGGTTAAAAAGTTCCCTATAGCTATATTGTGGGAATATCTAGTGCCCTGAAAAAGGGAATCAGCAAGTCTTCATGTTACCAGTTATTTTGTTCAAGACCTGACTTATTTTAATTGTTTGTTATTTAATGGTACCCTGAGAAAGTAAACATAATGGAAGAATACAAACAGTCCTTAACTTATGACTGTAATTGATCCCTGAATTATGGTCCTAAGTGCATGTGACCATGCACAACTTCACAAACTTTTGTGGGATGCTTGCTAAGTGAATCACCTTGTTAATTAATTAGCAGATCCATTATCCACAATGGATGATTTTTTTTTAAGCAGGAAAGTGGAAGTAAATGCTGGCTTCTGGCCATTGTAAACCATGGTCATGTTATCGTGGGATGCTCCAAACAGCTGCAAATGTGGGCAGGTTGCCAAGTGCCCAAAGGGCTATCGTGTGACTGCGGGCAGCCATTGCAACTTCAGATCCAGGTGGTAAGTAGCCCTGAGAGGACTGTGATAACTTTGAACTGTTGCAAAGTGACCGGTCATAAATCAAGGACTGCCTGTATGTGACAAATATGGCAGGACCAAAGTACAATTTCCAATGACACACGAAAGATATGTGAGTCTCCAAAGAAGCAGGCGACTTTTGTTCTTTTCTCTTTTTTGAGGGATTGGGTAGGTCTAGTTGAATGAAAAGAAAGACTAGGGGTGATATGATAGGGGTCTTCCAATATCTCAGGGGTTGAATAGGTAGACAGCCTATTCTCCAAAGCACCTGAAGGCAAGGCAAGAAGCAAAGAATGGACAATAATCAAGGAGAGAAGTAATCTAGAACTAAGGAGAAACTTCCTAACAGTGAGAACAATTACTCAGTGGAACTGCTTGCCTCCAGAAGTTGTGAATGCTCCAACACTGAAGGCTTTTAAGAAGAGACTGGACAACCATCTGTCTCAAATGTCATTGGGTTTCTTTCTTGAGTGGAGGGTTGAACTACTGGAGAAGACCTCTAATATCCCTTCCAACTTCGTTATTCTTCACTACAGTTCAGCCATCTGATTTCTGGCAGTTGGTGAGAGATGATGATCCTGTTCATCCAACTATGATCATTTAAGAAGGAGATCTTCAGGCTAAATCACAGGAATCTACCATCCTTCTGGACTATTGCCCCTGAATTGCTAAGGTTCTGAAGATCAAAAATCCATTTGAAAGAGATTCAGTTCAGTTAAAGAGCTCTTCCTGTCCCAGCTTCCCACGTTTATCCTGGGATCAGAGCAATTCACACAACACCCCTCTTGGTAATTCTGGGCATGTAGCAGGGAGGAAGGGGAGAGATGGCAAAGGTAATTCTATTTCCATTGTTAAGAATCCCTTGCACTCACGCAGCTGCTTGGGCACAGAAAGCATCATTGGAAATGCACCGTACAGCTTCCGTGTCTTTCAGACTTTATTAGAGGGCTCTCTGGGGTATGTATGAGCAGCATAATAAAATGTCAGTAAGTTCATTGGCGTTTGAAGGCCCTTTTTGGTTTTCCTTCTGCAATCTTGTTTGCTGTGATTGACAAAAGGGCATTTTCAAGTACAGTAAGGGGGGGGCGGGAATCAGAGTGATATCTAGTAAGAAAGAAAGCCTGGTGGGCCTCTGGGATGTGATGTTAAATGGTGATATACTTTGGCATCCGATTATCGAATGTTAATAATGGGACCAGATCCTTGGAGACAAAGGAAATGAGTGAGCTGCACCATGTGCAACAGACATAACCAAGTTGGTTGTCTGTGAACAGTGTCAACTAAAAAGATACTTCTTTGGCCTTTTTAGCTGCCAGAAAAAGGGAGTGGAGGGAAACAGTGCATTCCTTAAGTGCCTAGATAATCACCCTGGCAGCCTAAAGTTGTTGGCACGCAAGATTAATACTGCAGAGCATGATTGATGACTCTTGGCTATGGATGTGTCCCATGGGAGAATATACATCCAGGGAGTTGGGGGAAGACCATGTCAAGGGGGAAATGAATGATGTATTTTAGTATTGGCTGGCTGTCAGGACTGTCAGGACAATATTGTGCTTCACACAATAAGCAGTAGGCTTAGAGGAAGCTAGTTGTCATTCAAAATGAGCTTGGATTTACGTAGTTTAGAGTTAAGCTAACTTTTCTCGGACTGCAATGTGATTGAAGACAGAAGGTGCAAAACTGGCAAGACAGAAATTAGCTTCTCTAAAACTAAGGAAAATCATGATTTCAACACAAGTGCTTCCAGAAATCATCAAAAGAACAACCAAGTAGCCCCTGAATTCAAAACAGAAAGAAAAATGGCCTAGCATTTAAATCCTGTTGCTCAGACTGATATAAAACTCTTAATTTTGGGTTATCTTTTGTGTGTATACAGCTTACTGCTGGTTGCAGTAAAGAGATTAATTTAGCTATGTTTTATCCAGGAATCACTTACCTAATAAGCCAATATAAAGAGCAAAGGGCCAATACACGAAAATATTTGTAGCTCTGGGTTGAACTGTGGATTCCTTAGTGCTCTCTGAGGTTGGTGGTTTTCTTGCAGACGTCCCATGACCCAACTAGGTAATGTCATCAGGGAACAACGTGTTCAGAGGGTGGAAATTGACATTGTACAGTGTCACTGAATGGGTTAACCCATTCTTCCTGCAGCTAAAAAGAAAGAAAAAGAGCAAAACACGTCCTCGCCAGCAATCAACATCCAGACAAGTAAAAATTAGCACCACCAAGATTGACAGTAGACCAACTATCAAGGAAATAAACAATACCCTAATCAAGGAACTGCCAACTCAGACAAACAATCAAACAGCACACAACATCCTAATCAAGGAGCCCCCAAGATCACTCTCACCAACACCAAAAGGCAAGCCACTGATGTTGATAAATTGAGAACAAACTATCTTCTATTACTGATGATGTTACCTAGTTGGGTCATGAAAAGTCTGCAAGAAAACAACCAAGCTCAGAGAGCACCAAAGACCCCATGGTCGTCCTCCTCCTCCTCCTCCTCCTCACAAGCTCCACTCCCTTCTAGTACTGATGATGTTATCTAGATGGGTAATGAAATGTGTGCAGGAAAACAACCAATCTCGGAGAGCACCAAGGACCCCACATAGTTATTTCTCATGGCTTCTCCAGTGTTATCCATCCATCACAATCATTTTGAGTTTCTTAGAGGTATGGTGTGGGGCTTTTTTTCCCCCTGGATAGGTTCAATTGGCAGCTGGACAGCCATTTGTTCAGGGTGAGCTTCAAAGTGGTTTCTTGAACTGTTAAGATATTGAATTTAGTAGCCGGAACAGTAAAGTGTGTAATAGGCCAGGATGCTTAGTTGTAGTTCATTAGTTAGAGAGTGCTGACTCATGCAAGATGCAATCTATGCTCTGATTGGTTGCTGTAAGTGTAAAGAGGGAATTTCTCTTTTTTTCCTGCCTTTTTCTTCTCTGTGTTCTGTATACTGTTTATATTTACCTCATTGTGTTCCTGTCTTCCTGACTATCTTATGTTCTTCCCTTTCTGGAGGATGACTGTAGAAAGTTAGCACCCATCTCTCTCCTAGAAGAATGAAATATTTTGGGAAATATTAAAAAGGAGCAATATTATATTTCCCTGAAGGAGAAATGGAGAAACATGCTCTTGGAGACAGAAAGTAGCCCCCAAATCTTTCTTAATGGCCCTCAGTAGATATTTTGGTGCCCATTAGACAAATTTGGCCCAGCCTGTTCAGAAACCAAACTGAGGAGGCCACCTTTTAGAAATGCAGATTTGGTAATCCATTCAGGACATGATATTTTGAAACAAAGGCAGAATGGTAGGATTAGCCCTCACTCAAGATCCAAAACGGGATGGAAGCCATTAAGCCACAATAGGAATTGAGAACACAAGCCCCTTCATTGCATCATCTCAGAACAGTCCAAACTTCAACCAAACTTAGCTCAGACAAGCACCTAGGATTTGAATTTCCTCTTTTGCATTTAAAGCCAGCCATGACCCCTACATGATCCCATAGGAATCTGATAGCAGCCAATAAAATACATGTTCTTGCACAGGAACAGGAAGCTCAAGGGCAAAGCCCAAAGAAGGGAAAAAACTACCCTCTCTCAACTCCATTTTGTCAGCTGCCCAGAACCACAAAGCCATGTGGTTCTGCTTCAACAATAAAACATCTTTCCAATCAGACCTCATGTTTCCAGTGTCTTTCTCCCAGCTTGAAACTGAACCAGATGCGATGTCACCGACTTCATCTGGACAGCTGCTGTGCAATTCCTTGACATGAACTGAAGGGTGGTGTTGGGCTTGATGTCCTCAATGGCCCCTTCCTAATTTATGCTTTTCATGACAGCTGCAACAACATAGTTAGGAGAGTGCAGAAATGTCAGCATCTGTGGCATTCTGTGGAGTGACTGATCCTGTAATGCAGCGAAGTGAAGCGGTTAATTAATTTCAGACCCTGAATTTACTTGTTTTATAGGGAAGCTCTTCAGACACATGTGGAGGATGCCTGGTCCCTTAAGGAATGGGGGTGAGGCATAGATTTACATGTGCATTATGCAACATGGCTGGCAGGATGCGCATGGAATGCAAAATCTGGACAGTTCTAAAAACAGGGAACTTAACCAGCGCAGTCTTGAGAG
Organism: Hydrophis major; assembly: GCA_033807585.1. Classification (NCBI taxonomy): domain Eukaryota; kingdom Metazoa; phylum Chordata; class Lepidosauria; order Squamata; family Elapidae; genus Hydrophis; species Hydrophis major. Next base: position 39,079,284 of record CM066334.1, read on the forward strand.
CAGGAGTTCTGCTTCTGAAAAAATAGATTTCAGAGACCCATCATTTCTTTCTCTGTGTGTGTGTGTGAGAGAGAGAGAGACAGAGACAGACACAGACACAGAGACAGAGAGAGAAACAGAGAGGAGAGATAGAGGAAAAGAGAGAAGGGAGAGAGAGAAAAGAAAGAAAAAGAAAACAGAGATAAAAAAGAAAAGAGAGAGAGAAAAGAGAGAAAGAGACAAAAAAGTGAGAGAGAAAGAGAAAAGAGAGAAAGAGCGAGGTGTTTTATATATATTTTTTCCTTTCCTTTTTCGTTGGGATGCAGAATCGACTTCAGTTCCCCAAGGATTCTCCTGAATAATCAGCAATAGCTCCTGACAATCTATGGCAGACTGGATTATAAAACTGAAAAGTCTGGAGAAGAATTTGAAAATCCCAGGTAAAAACTCAAGGAAATCTGATAAAAAAAAAGCTAGTTCATTCCCAGTCAGCTTCTTTTGAATGCAATATACGTTCAGCTCATTTACAGGACTTCAAATGCAGTTGCCTTTAACTAAATCTTTTCTTCCTCACCTCTCCTTCCTTTCGTCATTTCTATTAGTCTAAGAACTCCTGGCCATCCAGGAGTTCTTAGGAGATATCATGCAGATCCTGCATAGACATTGGTGAAGGAGCTATATTTCTAAAACTCTCTGCGGCTGGTGCCCGATTCTAGTTATTGTGGTTGAGAAGGTAAGCATAGGCAATGATCAGTGAAATCTGAAAAAAGAAAAGAAAAAACAGAAGCCATTAATCAGAAATGGCTGGAAAGCCGAATCTATATATTTAGTCCTGAGCACCTCCTTCCCTCTCATTATTATTAGTATGGGCAGGATAAATTATGTTAGCATTGCAAATATTTCTTTAATACATAATGGATGTCATTTGCAGAACACTGCGTCTTTTTCAGCTGAGTATTTTCCATCTCTTGTATCATAGGGTGATTCTTTTTTGCAGTGCTTATATGGGTGTTTCTGCTGTTAAGTTCCCCTAGAGTTTTTTTTTTTTTTCTACATTTATCTTCATGCCCAGAATCTCCTTTTGGCTGAGACGGAGCTTTAAGAATCCAAATGTTCAGAAAATTTCTGCCTAGAAAGAAAGACAGACGGTTCACCGTTCTACCCAAATAGGTGCCAAAGCCTAGAGGATTTTTAAAAATGCTGATGATGAAAGCAAAACAATTCTCTCTGTGTGTGTCTCTTTCTCTCTTTTGCTGCAACAGTCCAATATAGTCATCCCTCCAGAAAACCAAAACATCATAATCATGTACGTGGCAAAAATCCCCCCTATATGGATGCAATTCCACCAAGCCAAAGTATTGTGGTTTGCCAGCAACCTGTGGAGATAGCAGCAGAGTTGGACAGTGGGGAGGACCAGTGGGGAGTCTGGGAGTCTGGGAGTCTGGGGAGGACTCGGATGAGGGTTTTGCATCCAATACAGAGGTGGGGCCATGGCCATCTAGGAGTTATGTGCTGACTCCGGAGCCTCCAGAATCTGGAAGCAGCAAGGCAGAGGAACAAGGGGAGCCTGTTCCAAGTGTGCACATGCACAGAGCTGCCAGAAGACAAGAACAGTTAAGACAAAAGGGGCAACTCAGGAGTAAGGCTTGGAGGGGATTGGCCCTCCCATAAGGCATAAAGGAAGAGCAAAGGGACAGGAAACTTTGCAGGAAGCAACTTTGTTTGTACTGGTTAGTTTGAAACCTGAAGCTCTGTGTTGAATTTGTGCTCCAGTTGGCCTTGTAAAACTAATTGGAAATTTAGTCGTTGGCAGCATTTCAAGGAATATAAAGGTGGGTGCTTATCAGGCTTATCCTGAAGGACTTTGGCAGACTTCCATGGGACTATTACAAACTGTGTGACACTCATTACAGGCTGTGAAAAATTCACAGCCATTGAAATAAAGAAAAAAGGGTTTGGGGAGTAATGTGTGTTTGTTAGTGTCTCAATAAGCCTTGGTCAGAACACAAAGCTAGCCACACTTCCTGTCTCCTTTTCCTGCCCCTTGTCTCATCCAATTCTACATGCCCTCATCTACTAGGAGGTAGGAGATCCTCCTAAGAGCTGCCCTCAGATGCTCAAATCCAAGCTCCCCTGCCATTTCTCAACAATGGCACAAACCTTTGTACTGAACAATCCATTAACTGCATGTAAACAAGCCTGTAGACAAACCACAATTGTCCGAGACAATCTGACGGGCAGCCCCAGAGTCTTCCTTGAGTTGGAGAATTAGTTACACTTGCTTCCTGATCACTCTTCCTTTCTTTCCCTTTTCTTCCACTGGCAGCATGCCAGGGCCAGCCACATCCTCCCTCTTCTGGATGGAAGTTAACTCCATGTGACGTCCCTGAGTAGGTCACGCAGTACAGCGGAGACCAGCTCAGACTAGAATTGGCTCTAATTGTCTATCTTTGTGTATAGGCATGTGTGTGCATGCATCTCTTGGAAAGGATTTTGTTCCCTCGGTCTCCTTGCCTAGGCATCTAAGATTAGGCAAAGAGGAAAAGAAAATCATCAAAAGCAGAAAGATTCAGATTATGCAGGTTAGGAAAGGAGAAGCGGCAGGAAGGAAGATGGCGGTGGAGAGGAGGAGGAGAAAGATCTGTCCATCTAACCTGATGCCAGCTTCGTAAAAGCTCTTGGTAGACCTAAACAACACAAGTGCAAATCCAGAAAACCCTGCTTGCTTCAATGGTAGTGTCAGTAGAGCATTATTAGAATCCAGTAGTTCTTTATATGTATTTTTTTGTCAAAAAAAAAAAAAAAAAGGGAAAATTCAGAAACAGTTTGCTTTCACATTTTGTTTTAATACATGATGGCATTGTAAAATCTTCTCATTTGCATAACTATTAATGTACATTGCCCGAGAACCATTTCTCCACGCAAATCATATTGCTTTCATACTTCAACACATAAATTTTCCTGACACTGGTTTTTAAAATGCAAATTCCTACAATGTAAGCTGTTTAAAAAAAAAGAAATATAACTACCCTGTTTATAGTTAACCTTCAATAGGGCATCTTCTTTCTACTTGTTGTTGCTTTTGCAATGTATATGTATATTTATAATCGCTAGCAGATTTCGTCTAATGCTAGCATTTACATCCCTGAGTAGACCAGTGGAAACAGAAGACTCAAATCGCCTGCCAAATGTCTTTGTGGCAGATTTTGCTATAACCTTCATAAAAACAGGAATGAGATGAATATTGTTCCATGTTTTGATATTTTTCCCCATAAAGCATTTGAGGTTTGAAATTGAATTGGGTGAGAGAGAGAAATGGATACATTTATTCATCTACCCCAAGAGGCTGTTGAGCACTTCATAGTTTTAAGTTCAGCTTTGTACGTTGGCATTCATGTCATGTTTTTCTTTAGCCATTTTTTTCTTCCACTGAGTTAGATCCAGGACTTTCCTTTTTTCAATGGCAGCAAGGAACACACAGGCTTCTTAGGGTCATGTCAAGGCTAAGGACTGTGTTGAATTTAGATAGGGGTGCAGACTATATACACATATGTGAACTTAGCAAACAAGTATTGTTATTTCTTCCCAAGCATCTTCATAAGCTGGAAAGAAATATGTCAAGGTATTTATTAAGCAACAGAACGTGGAAAATAATCCCTAATAGATCCAAGTTCAAAAAAATGTGTGCATTGAAGAGATCCGTGGACTGGGAAGTTGGTGTTTACACCCATGTGATGATGATGATGATGATAAAGATGAATTACATAACAATATGAAATCACAGCTGTCAGTTATCCATTCCCATTGAATTCTTCCCAAGAATCTTGCCTGTTGTAATACAATGTTTCTCAACCTTGGCCATTTTAAGATGGGTGGACTTCAACTCCCAGAATACATGTCTGGGGAAGGTTGGCCAAGGTTGAGAAACATGTTGTAATGTATGAGTGTAGTGCAGGGGTATCAAACTCAATTTCATTGAGGGCCACATCAGGATTGTGTTTGACCTCAGGGCCCCAGGGTGGGCATGGCTAGCTTGGGCATGACCAGCTTGACATCCCTCGTGTTGGGGGTGCCTGTGGTGGCCTGAGCGCTGTGCCAGTAAAACAGGCTCCTGGGCTCTCTTTTCAGCTGCAACTGCCTCCTGCAACCCTCAGCCATCAAAAACAGAGCTCCAGAGGCTCTCCTGAGCTCCATTTTTGCTGGCAGAGGCACCACGGCCAGGTCTTTGCTGTTTCCAAGGCAGCCTTGTGAGCTGGATCTGGACCCCAGGCCTTGAGTTTGACACCCTGGGTGTAGTGCATATGTGGAGATAAATTACCTTCCTCTTCTGTGCTGTGATGATCTGGAGTGTCCTTTAATGCCTTCAACTTGGCTTCGCTGTTTAATTTTTTACAGGTGAAGATTAAAATAACATTCCAAATGAAAGAAAACACAGTTCAAATTCAAAGAGCCAATAACGAAGCAAAAAACAAAAACAAACCACACTGAATAAAGTTCCATGACAGACCAGGATAGATAATTGCCAACTTCAGAAAGGTAACCAGGTACAGTCTATTGGAAGAACCGCCAACCAAGATAAACCTCCTCTAGGAATAAAACACTAATTTGTCTCCAGCATCTGTTAGCACGCAGGTCCAAACTCTTATGCAGATCTCACAGCTGCAACCCATGAAGATGATCATGGCCTTCTCCTCCTGAGTAGACCACGTTTTACCCTGACCCTCTCTTCCCTGCCTGCCCCAGGATGGAAAGGGGATGTACCTGGGTCCTCCTCCAACTGCTCAGAGTCAGTCTCCACTAAGGGGCCTGACACGTAACCTGAACATGATCGGTATGCAGGTTTATGGCACCTGAACCTTAAAATACTTGTGGGCTAGAATTTCTACTGCTAGGCTCACTAAAACTCATCAAGTTCCAATTAATCACAAAGATTTTAGGGTATGGCAGCCAATCAGTGGTGGGATTCAATTTTTTTTTACTACCGGTTCTGTGGGAGTGGCTTGGTGGGCATGGCAGGGGAAGGATACTGCAAAATTCCTATTCCCTTCCCATCCCACTAACCTGCTTTCCAGCTCCGTTCTCCTGTGCAGGGCAAACAAAGGAGACCCAGACAATCAGCTGGGACTCAATGGGAGGCAGAGAAGAGATGGGGTTGACGGGGCCAGTCAGAGGTGGGATTTGCCGGTTCTCTGAACTACTCAAAATTTCCACTACCAGTTCTCCAGAACTGGCCAGAACCTGCTGAATACCATCTCTGCAGCCAATGTATTGATAACCATTAGGACCACCATAACAGGTTCATGCCATAATCTTTCCATTTTAATTTTCAGATCCTGATACTTTGTGATCTTTTCCAATTCTTTGTCCAGTACTTCCACATCAATTATCCACACTTTCTTCTTTCCAACCACGGTTAAGTCTGGTGTGTGATGAGCCAAAGCTTTATCAGTCTGTCTTTGGAAACCCCACAATATTTTAACCTTCCCATTCTTGACCACTTTTTTCAACACTTAAATTCCCACCAATGTTTTATTGCTGGTACGTGTTCATTTTTAGAGATGTTCCCATGAATCATTTTGATGACTACGTTATGCCATTGTTTATAATCAGTTTATGCAGTCTTCCTGCGTGAGCTGAATATATGATATATTTGGGGCATATGTTCTTGAAAGTCCTAGAATGAAGTTCAAGTCAATGGGAAAATAATACTGTTGCAGTTACCCATCATTTCTTAGTTTAGTGGAAACTGAAAGAAATTGTTTGTAGGATACTAGGAATCCTCACAAAATGTGTTGCTAGTGAAAGGATGATTAAAAGATTGGAAGTTCCTGAAGGAAACGTCGGTAGAAGCTCAACTCCTTGTTCCCTTTTTGGTTGAGTTTTACCAGCAAAAGGGACAGAGATGAAAGTAGGAATGGAATGAACATTTGAGCAGCTGAAAGCAGTGATAATCTATCACAATGTTCAAAAAAAACGAAGTGACATTTGAAAAGCTTAACTCAGAAGAAAAAGTTCTGTGTTCTTAAATGCAGCTTAAATTGTTTTCTCTTCCTCTTAACTCTTCTTTCTCCTATTTGGGCCAGGGGAAAAAAAAACAGTTCCAGGCAGGCAGAATCAGAGAAAGAAATAATATAACCATGCAGGTGTTTACAAATAGCAATAACCATGGTCTTTCAATTATGTGACAAATTGTAAATTCAGAAGCAGAGATAACAATATCGAAGAGGAACATACTGTAAGGCTTATAAAAACCATCTTTTGAGGCCTGCCAAACATGAAAAAGGAAGGATTCAGATGACTTCTTCAAATTAAAAAAAAGCAAAGCTCTGTTTTTGCCACTGTCATGGTTCTCTCATCAGGGGTACATCTTGCCAAATTTTAGAAGAATGAAGTGCTACATTTTCCGTGCAGCTATTTCTCTCCCCCTATCCTAGTTGATGAGGAGAAGGAGGAGGTGGTGGTGGAGGAGGGAAAGAGAAGGAGGAGAGGATGAGGAAGAGGATGGCAAGGAGGAGGAGGAGGAGGAAAGGATAAAGAGGATGGCAAGAAGGAGGAGGAGAAGGAAAAGGAGACAGAGGCACACATCCCCACTACCAGCAAGACTATCTTAACAGGTATCACAAATTCTTAGGGATGAGCTTACATCTTTGATAATGTCTAAATATCTTCCATCAGATGTGAAGCAATTAAGCCCAGGGTCTCAACAAGCATTCTGGCAGATTTGTTCTGAGCTTCCAACTGATCTGCCTGGGTGAAGTATGTGAGAGACAGGAGCCCAGCATGAAGTGCAGGTGCGTCTGCACTCAGTGACAACTGATGGAGCCCATGATTAACATGTCTGCCTGTTAATTGCGTGTCACTTCCTCTGCACTTTTCATTTGTCCCGCACATCTGATTCAAAAACAAATCTAATTGTGAAGGGTGAAACAAATTCCTCTATCAAATAAACTGCACTGGCACGTTGATGTGCCATGCATAAACCTGCATGGGAAATGCCAGTAGCAATGGGTGGAGAAAGCAAGGCATGAGTAGCAATAGCAGAGTGGAAGACAATAAGACCAAAAGATCATGAAGAGGGCAGAGACCACACCCATGTATATGTGGGACTGAAGCATGTGCATGTCTGAATCAACCTCTCATTGTGTTACGGACTTGGGATTTTAAGAGCCAACCAGCAGTGAAGCTGTTGCAGTATTAGGCTGATGCAATGAAGATGAATCAGCATTAGTACTGCTCCTTTAAGACTGGGGATGAGTTCTACCCCTTTAAGAGGTGTTTGTATAAAGGTAGCCTTTAGAGGGCGTGTCCTCTCTCCTTGTGTCCAGTATTCATTTCAGAGTTCTCCATGTGTAGAGTTAAGAAGAAGAAAGATTGCTTGTAAGGTATTTTGCCTACCACATATATGTCTGTATATAATGGTTGGCTATAAACCACTGTTAAATATCTAAGTCTCTGTGTACTGTGTTTTGCTTCTGGGTTGTCTCATAATCATAGTTATGCTGCAAATGTTCTGACACGTTGACTCTGAAGATCAGCCGTTGAACAATCGCATTTCACCCATGTTCTCTGCCTTGATGGAAATGATTACTAGAAACCGAACTCCACTGAGGATTACAGATGTCAGAGAGCAATTGTCCCAGTTGAGATGAGGGCTCAAGCGAAGAATTAGTCTGGACTCATGTCATAAATGCAAGCCGGCAAGTTCTGACGCCCCCCTGAATGCCTTTGAGTCAGTGGTGGGATTCAATTTTTTTTACTCCTGGTTCTGTGGGTGTGGCTTGCTAGGCATGGCAGGTGAAGGATACTGTAAATTCTCCATTCCCTCCCCACTCCAGGGGGAAGGTTACTGCAAAATCCCCATTCCTTCCCCACCCCATTAACCTGTTTTCCAGCTCCGTTCTCCTGTGCAGGGCAACCAAAGAAGACCCAGCCAATCAGCTGGGACTCAGGAGGCAGAAAATTGATGGGGGTGGGGCCAGTCAGAAGTGGGATTTGCCAGTTCTTTGAACTACTCAAAATTTCCACTACCAGTTCTCCAGAACCAGTCAGAACCGGCTGAATACCACCTCTACTTTGAGTGTTTCCCAGGTGAAAGCTGCCAGCCTGGGGAGATTCCTGTATAAGAGGCACATAAAAATAAAGTAGCTAGTTTCAACTCTCCATGTGGATCTAGTTGTTGGTGCTTAACATTAGCCTATAGTAAGCAGTGTTGTAGAGCAGAAGGACAGCACACCTTCTCCATTGGTCAGAAGGCATCTGGGAATCTCTGCACCTCTCATTTCCTAAGAGAAAAACACCCTGGCAAAGAGGAGACCCACCAGGCCTGGTAACCAGAATTGGTCAGAAGATGTCTGGCTACATACAAGCTTTAAGTAAACAAACTAAAATTAAATACAGGAGACACGCAGAAGATGACTTTCCTTCTTACCAGAAATCACCCTTACTAAAGGACTCTTTGGCTAAGAATTGATGGCTGGGTGGCTTCCCCCCATCCTTCTTTTACCTTCCTAATCCTTTTTCTTTCATGTTCTGTTGTGAAGATGAAAGAAAAGGTAGGATTTTGTAAGTCACACTGGGAGTCTTCACAACTGAAGAGTGAGATAACTGCTCTTTAAAGCATAAAGGCAATTGAATACTCATGCATAGGCTACTGCAATCGGTACTCAGCTGTGTACCGTGATACACAGCAAGAATGAAATTAATGAAGGACTCATTAAAAAAAAAACCCACCCCAAAACATTGATCTTATGGGGAACATCCCATTACATGTGAGTCTCTGTTCTAACTATGGCTTTGGCTGCAGTAATTGGTGCTAGCTGGGACTTCGAGTTGAATTGCCTTCCTGCTAAATGAGTGAAGATCCCTTCTCATTGCAGGTTTCCTGTTGCTTCAGCAGGCCTCTGGCTTTCTCCTCAACAGGCTCTGCTAATTCTGCTCTAATTCTTCAGGAAGGAGAGAGCGACATGTTCCATTCCGAACGACAGCAGAAGGACTAGTTCCTGAAGAGGTTCTCTGCTTCATCCCTGCCTGAATTACTATTACTACTACTAATTCCCCTTGCCTTCCTCAAAATCAGTATGATCAGAAAATGTGGTTCACCACATAGGCCTGCACCATTCATTCTCTGGTTATTTATTTATTTATTCTTTATTATTACTTCAGTTCTGAGGCCGTCCTGTTCCACCATGACTCCAGGAAGATAAGCATTAAAAAAAATAGAATAACAGAGTTGGAAGAGACCTTGGAGGTCTTCCAGTCCAACCCCCTGCTTAGGCAAGAACCCCTACAAATGGTTGTCCGATCTCTTCTTAAAAGCCTCCAGTGTTGGAGCATCCACACCTTCTAAAGGTGTAGAGTTGTAATTGCAGGAATGTTCCAATCTCGGATGGCAAACCTCAGATAAAGAATGTTTCCAAGCAAATACAACTCAGACAAACAAAGTCACTACTCTAAAGGAGGATTAGAGAGAGGAAGTAAACATATGTTAGACTTTAACGAGAGATAATTAATTGTATGGATTACTGTGCTAAACATTAACGAAAGTTAAGCAGTAAGCAAAGTTAACCAATGATGGAGGATAACTAAAAATGTGTATAAATGCAAGACTAGACTCCAATAAAGATCATCATGATTCAGTTGTTCATGATCAAACAGGTCGACTGCCTCATCATTACAACATGGAGGCAAGGTATTCCACTGCTTAATTGTTCTAACTGTCAGGAAATTTCTCCTTAGTTCTAAGTTGCTTCTCTCATTAATTAGTTTCCACCCATTGCTTCTTGTCCTGCCTTCTGGAGACTAGCTTGACTCTCTCTTCTTTGGGGCAAGAAACAAAGTACTTCAAGGGAAAAAGAAGAAGACAACCAACCCCCCCAAAGTCAAGCAACAACAAAAATAATTAAACCCCAACCGATAAAGAGAGAGCTAGTTTAATCTAGTGGTGAAAGCACCAGGCTAGAAACCAGGAGACTGGGAGTTCTAGTACCACTTTAGACATGAAAGCTGACTACATGACTCTGAGCCAATCACAAGGAGACTGGGAGTTCTAGTCCCTCCTTAGGCATAAAAGTCAGTTTGATGAGTTGGGGCCAATCAACAGGACACAATAAGTTCTAGTTCCTCCTTGGGGGGAAAAAGCCAGCTGGGTAACTTTCGACCAATCACCAAGAGATAGTGAGTTCTAGTCCCACATTAGGCTTCAAATCCAGCTGGGTGACTTTGGGCTAGTCCCTTTCTCACAGCCCAAACCATATCTTGTTGCTATGGAGAAAATGGGAAGAGGAAAGAGTATTAGATGTGCTCATTGCCTTGAGTTAGACATAAAAATAATAAGGGTGGGATAAATAAATTTAAAAAACAAGAACCGTCACTACGCAAGCCAGGGTCTAGAAGAGAAACAAAATCATAAGCAGCTTGTAAAAGGGTTCACAGGATTAGGAACCCCATGAATCTCATGTAAAAGTCAGGCCGAAACATCACTGAATCTTCATGCATCTTTTCTATTCATCTTAGATATCTATGTCTTTCTGTTCATGATTCAAGCAATGTTTCCTTCCTTCTCTGAAGATGGACATTTCCAATGATTACATGCTCAGAAGATTAATGTTTTTTATTATTATTATTTTGGAAAAGTGAGGCTCAGCTGTTAGGTCTTTGAGACCGGCTGACCCGACTTGCTTCGCTAAACCTACTCACATATATGAAGCCAGACTATCCAAAGTTCATGCTCCATGCAGAGTTGTTTCCTCCCCAGCTTTCTTTGACAATGTCCATTATTCATTCTCAGCAAGTCTCCTTGCGTTTGAATATCAGTTTGTCAATCATCTTGGAAAACAACCTTTCCTGCACTGCTGGGAAGAGGAGATGGTGTACATCTTCCCTGACAGTCTACCCAACCCATTGCTTGGTGCTGCCAAGCAAGAAAATGAAGGATGAGATAGTGGGGAAGAGAGGGTTTTTTTTTTTTCAAAAGGCTGGGTCTTAAAAATCTGGGCACAAGCAAAACCTCTATCTCTTGATTGGCTCCATCTGTAGGTAGAAACAAGCCCCGTTTCTTTATCCAAGTGTGTAGGAAACCCATTGCAAATGGGGCACGCCACAAGAACATTAATTTTCCAATCTTTAGTAGGAAGGCAAAATATTTGGCAAAATATTTATTTGAGCTGAATCAAAACCAGATGTAAATCTTTGAAAGGGGTGCCCAGACCCAAATGCCTATTTCATAGGAAAAAATATTTAATTGTCTGTATGTCCCAACACCCTAGTTTCAATTTTGACTAAAGCATAAATTGATCACGTTGAATCTGTGGTTGAGTTGAGAAACTTTCCTAAAAGTTCTGGAGATTCAAAAGGCTATATAACAGCAATGTAGTCGAGTGGATCTGAGAAAGATTATATATGTATTTGTGTGTGAGTCTTATATATAATATATATGCAATATACTATATATTCCCAGACCTACCCTACTACGCTGCTGTTGTATAGATTTTTGAATCTCCAGCTCCAGAGCAAAGATAAGCTTAATGCTAGCAGACACCTTCCCCAACTCTTTCATAAATATTGTTTGTCAGCCTAACGGTGTCTGAAACCCACTTGGAGGCATCTACTGCTGCTTTCTGGATTCAAGATCCAAGTATGTGCAACTCAAGCTTGACCCAACTTCCTCTTCTTGTGAATTGCACATAAGCGATAAAGATAGAGAAGAAGCAATCCGAAGTTGCACTAACAGGGGGATACAGTTAAGATCAAGAGAGGTACTAATAGCACTTTATAAAGCCTTAGTAAGACCACATCTAGAGTACTGCATCCATTTTTGGCCCCACATTATAAAAAAAAACAAAACATATTGAGACTCTAGAAAAAGTACGGAGAAGAGCAACCAGGATGATTAGGGGACTGGAGGCTAAAACATATGAAGAATAGTTGCAGGAACTGGGCCTGGCTAGTCTAGTGAAGAGAAGGACCAGGGGAGACAGGATAACAGTCTTCCAGTATTGGAGGTACTGCCACAGAGAGGAGGAAGGGGTCAAGCTATTTTCCAAGGCACCCAAAGGTCAGACAAGGAATAATGAATGGAAACTGATCAAAGAGAGATTCAACCTGGAAGTAAGGAGAAATTTTCTGACAGTGAAAACAATCAACCACTGGAGGCTTTCAAGAAAGACTGGACTGTCATCTGTCAGGAATGGTGTAGGGTCTACTGGTTGGGCCAGGGGAGGGGGTTGGACTAGATGACCTACAAGGTCCCTTCCAACTGATTATCTGTTGTTATCTAAGCTGTGAGGACAGGGACAGACAAAGCTCTGAACCTGGCAGAACAGAAGAAGCCAAAATGAAGACCTACCTAAGATGGGAAGGTTGGATGAGAAGACTCCTAGGAAGTCCCCAAACAATGACCTCCACTCTTGCTTCTTTCCTCCCAGAAAAAGAAGTTGGTGGTGATGGTCAATCAAGAATATTTATTTATTCCACTTGAAGGTCAACTGTCCTGCCTGGAGGAGGAGGAGGAGGAGGAGGAGGAGGAGGAGGAGGAGGAGGAGGAGGAGGAGGAGGAGGAGGAGGAGAATCTTATTTTCATCCATTGACCTTCTCCAGTTTGACATGCTCCCATTGGCACCACAGGCCACTTAGTAGAGCCAGGACTCCAGTTCTTCTTGGAAGCTCCAAAATATTCTCCTTTTCTTCTGACTTAACCATCTTGGATAGACATCATGCTGAGTCCCTGCCTTGGAGGTCTTTCTTTTAAGGAGGACTTCACAATGAGATATGTCTCAGTGCCACAAGTCACATCTTCTTCCAGTTTGTCCTCTAGATCCTCGTTTTTTTCAGCTGACAGTCATGCTTTCTGTCGGGTCCTTGATGCTTGTTCCAACCAAGCTCAGAGAGCACCAAAGACCCTCCTGTTCAACCCAGAGTTACCAATATTCTCTTCTATCAGTATTTAATGGGTTCCGCTCTTCCCTTCCAGATTCTTTTCTTCTGACCCCTTTTTCCTACTTGATAAACACTTGCTTCTTTTGGTCTCATCCAGAGGGAGGCATCAGGACTCACTTGGCTAAGGATTCCGAGTGACATCAATCACGGTGACAAGAGTTCTCCATTGCTCTTTCACCATTTATCACAAGCTCACCCCCTGTTGTTTAGCCTCTGGCAGAAGGTATGGATGCTCTATAGGTCCCCAGCAGCAGAAAATGGGACACAGGCAGGCTACACACACACACAAAACATAGAGAGAGATGAATACACACAAACACACAAAAGGAAGGAACACACACCAAGCCCAGTGTCATTCTAGTTTCCAGAAAAAGAAGCCTGAATTTGCTGCAAGAGGAAAACATCCTTTCACCTCCATCAAATTGTGAAGACATTTGCTGTGAAAGAAAGAAAGAGCTTTTATAAATAAATATAGAAATGAGAGTTCCAGCCGGAAAGGGAGCTCACAAGGAAGAAAATTGTTAAGAGTATCTCAGGCTTATTCAGCCATCTCCGATGCTGTTCTTGGCTCTTTTCTTGGTTGGACAAAGTTGGGCACGTCGCAGGAGTAATGGGACTTAAATCTGGAGTGGGAAACTCTTTTAAAAGGAGCCAAAACAAAGTCTCTCTATTACAGTTCTGACCCCGTATCATGATTTCTTTAAGAGGAAAGCACAGCTCTGGCTACTGCACCAGTTTTGTACATAGCTGAAAGACTATAATTAAAAACAATTAAGTGGGTTCTGTAGGGCAATGGCAACCCATGTTCAAGGCAAGCATCCATTAGGATATGAATATAGATTGAGGGTGGGGATGTCTTCTAGATACCTTTTATGGAAGGAAGGAAGGGAAGGAAGGACAAGAGGGAGGGAGGACAAGAAGGAGGGAGGGAGGACCAGAGGGAGGACCAGAGGGAGGGAGATCTCTGGGAAATTTTTGCAATTGAAAATCCAGGAGTGGACATTAACTCTTCCATCTTCTGCCACACATGTGTGAAATCTGGAGGAGAACTAATTGATTCTGGCATAGAAGACTCTGCTATTCTAATATCCCACAGAGATGTCCACGTCACAGTGTTCCCTAATCAAATCCAGAGGTGGAAATGATGAAAGAGTTTTCAATACTTTTTCTGTGGTATATAATCAATTCCTCTTTGGATCAGCCAAACTTTCTACTGGTCACGTTGATGTTAATAATATTTTTTTTTCAAATTCTACAGAATGGCCTACATGTTCTGAATGTCCAGGTGGACCTCAAATTTGATCTGAAAGAGTATTTCTATCAATTTGGGATCTTCTAGCTCATTTAGATCACAGCTTCCATTATATCAGACTGCCTAGTTGTATTCTAACACACCTGGGACATCAGAAGCAAAACCTGGCAGGTTGGGCTAAGCTGGGACTGAACAGTTGGCAGTTTAGCCTGTTGAAGGAAGCCAGTAATTCATTAACAACCTGTGCAGACCAAGCCATTACATGAAGCTGACATCTGGGTCCATTTGTTCAGGTATGGCATGTTTTGTGTGTTTTGTGAACCTTCAGTTCAGGCTTAGCAAAATATGAATCCAGACCATGCTATCTAAGGAGATCTCCCTCATCGATTTCTAATGTTCAAGTTCTAAAGCTGTGTGTCTCAAACTGGGCCACTTTACAAAGTGTGGACCTCAACTTCCAGGCTATGAAATTCTGGATGTTCTGAAGTCCACACATTTTAAAGCCATGAATTCTAAGGTGACCAAGTTTGAGGAACACTGATCCAAACATCACAGTTACCGGGAAGATGGTGAAGGTGGGGTTCACATTTTTTTACTACCGGTTCTGTGGGTGTGGCTTGGTGGGCATAGCAGGGGAAGGTTACTGCAAAATCCTATTGCCTCCCCACCAGGGTTGGGATTCTACCAGTTCACACCCATTCACCTATTTGCTAGAACCAGTTGTTAACATGCTAAGCAGTTCGGAGAACTGGTTGTTAAAAGAAATTACTGGACTAATCCTGTAAGGAAGGCAGGAAAGAAACATTCTGATGTTGCTTATAGAAACTGCCTCTCCATTAACCTTTATTACATTCTTGGCAGGGCTAGACTTCCTGTCTCAGGAACATCTCTGGAGTTTTTTTCCTCTCCTTTGCTGGTACTTTGCTTGTGTGGAGTGACCATTCAAAGTTACAGTGGCACTGAAAAAAGTGACTTATGACTATTTTTCACACTTACGACTGTTGCAGCATCCCCACAGTCATGAGAGGCCTGGCGAGGAGATGCATGCCTTGATGGGAGTGATATTGAGTTGGCCACGCCCAGCCAATAACATGACCACCAAGCCATAGCCACCAACTAAGGCACACCCACAGAACTGGTTGTTTTTATTTATTTATTTATTTATTTTGATTTGTCAATTGCTCACAAGATAATAGGTATAAGTATATACATAGTTATGAATACATGAAATGGGTACATATAAGAAAAATAAAAGAAACAAAAGGACAGGGGCGGTAGGCACGTTGGTGCGCCTATGCACGCCCCCTACTACTGTTAAAAAAATTGAATCCCACCCCTGCTCCCCACCCCACTAACCTGCTTTCCAGCTCCGTTCTCCTGTGCAGGGTAACCAAAGAAGACCCAGCCAATCAGCTGGGACTCAATGGGAGGCAGAGAATAGATGGGGTTGGCGGGGCCAGTCAGAGGTAGGATTTGCCGGTTCTCCAAACTACTCAAAATTTTTGCTACCGGTTCTCCAGAATTGGTCAGAACTGGCTGAATACCACCTTTGCCACAAAGGCATCTCCTACCGGTTGTACTTCATCATCCTTCAGATTGGAGAGTGACACCAGAGCTCCTGATTCAAACTGGTTTGGGAAAAAAATAAGACAATCTTGGCTCCACTTTCCCTTCAGCTATCTTATTCCTCCTGTATCCAAGGTGCCTGGCTTTTTGTATTCTTTTTTAAACCAACTCCCCAAAAGTTCACATTATTCCTCCTTTGCCATCAGGAAAGCTGGTAATTAAACAGCATTCTCCGCAGCAGGGTTTCCCTCCTGACTGGCAGTTCAATTCGATCCACATGGCTTTTGTGGTGAGCAAGGAAGAGCTGAGAGGAGCATCATCTGCTTGCAGGCTGCCAGCATCTTGCCTTCATAAATCTCACTATGTCTGGATCCAGAAATTTTCAGAAGAAAGACGAGGAAGGGGGGGAGGCTAGGTTACTGTTTCTATTAATCTTCTCATCACTCCTTATCACCCATCCCCTCCCACTTGTGATTGTAGGACTGTAACTTTGTTGCTTGTATTCTTGCTATTTATATGGACTGTTTCCTAGTATGATTTGATTGTTGATTGTACCCTATGACTATCATTAAGTGTTGTACCTTATGATTCTTGAGTCTTTTCTTTATGTATACTGAGAGTATTTACACCAAGACAAATTCCTTGTGTGTCCAGTCACACTTGGCCAATAAACTATTCTAGTCTAGTCTAGTCTAGTCTAGTCTAGTCTAGTCTAGTCTAGTCTATTCTAGTCTATTCTAGTCTAGTCTAGTCCTTTCCTAGTCTAGTCTAGTCTAGTCTAGTCTAGTCTAGTCTAGTCTAGTCTAGTCCTTTCCTAGTCTAGTCTAGTCTAGTCTATTGTTGGGTAAGAGCAAAAGACTGAAGAAGCTGCCAGGACTAAGGAAATACTTGGACATCAACTCTGGAAGTTGTGATACCACATATTGAGAGCAGAGGTGGTATTCAGCCAGTTCTGACCAGTTCTGGAGAACTGGTAGTGGAAATTTTAAGTAGTTTGGAGAACCCTCAAATCCCACCTCTGACTAGCCCCGTCCCCATCTCTTCTCTGCCTCCCATGGAGTCCCAGCTGATTGGCTGGGTCTTCTTTGGTTGCCCTGCACAGGAGAAGGGAGCTGGCAAACAGGTTAGTGGGGTGGAGAGGGAATAAGGATTTTGGAGTAACCTTCCCCTGGAGTAAGATGGGAATGGAAATTTTACAGGGTTTTTTTTGCTACCAGTTCAGCTGCACAATCAGGATCGAACTCCTGGCTGTGAGCAGAGTTTGCCTGGCAATACGACATTCTAACTGCTGCAGCACCAGGGCTCATGATGCCCCATTTTACCCAGTTCATGAGAATTTTAATAGCATATAGATCAATAATACCAGTGAGAGGCAAAGAAGGGGGAAAGGGAGGGTAGATATAGGCTCAGGTGCTGGAAACCCTGAGAGGTGATGATCTGAAAGTTTCTTGAAAGTCACCTTCGAATGCCATTCCATGTTGGTATACATCAAAGTATCTGGGTTGCTTTACAGAAGTCTCTTTTTCCCCCCAGTGTTTGTCTGATTCTCTTTTGAAACGGGCATCTGTTCCTAATTATCTGAAGATGTTTAATGCTGCCTAAGTCAATGGAAGCCCTTGTTCACAGACGATAAATCCTTCATCTCCCCAGCTTTCAACTGACTCTTTCTTGATGGGACTCAAGATCCAGCGAGAGTCCCAGCTTGACACTGCTGACACCGATTCTGAGCGACTGAAGTTAGAGAGAAGAGAACAAGCAAAATCAGTCCTTCAATAATGAAGGCTTGGAAGAACAAGCCAAGATGGAAACATGGGGTTGGCAAAAGGGATATTTTCATCCATAGCAGGAGTTGTGAAATGTAGAGAACTCCTGGGACACGGATTCTCTTTGAAGATGCTGTGGCTAATAGACTTCATCATAAATCATACACATAGTCACACTGAGATTTTTTTTTAAAAAAAAATTGCACTGGTCAAACAATGTCTAAGTGGTTATCTGGAAAACTATCAGTCAGCTCTTCTAAGGAGACCAAGTCAGGAAATAGACACTACAAGGAAAACTAGAGCTTTCTTTTATTAACGTAAATCAGTGTTTTTCTGACTTTGATAGCAATTTTTAAGAAGCAGCTCCCAGAATTCCCCAGCCAATGTGGGTGAATTCTGGGAATGAGAAGGCCACACATCTTAAAGTTGCTATGTTTGAAAAACTCTGATGTAAGTTAGAATAATAGAATCTTGAAAACCTGATAGTGTTTTCAAGTTTTTTTTAGATGTACCAAAAAGAGTCAAGGTGAAGCATTCTTGAGTGTGTTCCTCACCCTTTTCTGTTTTCCAGGACTAAGTACGTGCTTCTTAATGACTGAGCTATGTGTTCTTCAAGGCTATCTCCATTCTGCTCTACATCATCCATGGGCGAGAGGGAAGTGTAAAGCAACTGAAAAACATGGGGGCTGCAGCAATTTTTCTTAGCTGAACTTGTTTTTCTTTGCTTTCTTTGGAAAAAAAAAAACTTCCTCTATTTATCTGACATTTCCCCCCAAAAGGCTCCGGTCATTTGTCACACTTACTTCTTCCCCTCATAGATTGGTCCTTGGTGCTCTCTGTGCTTGGCTATTTTCTTGCAGAAGTTACATGACCAAATTAGACAATCTCATCAGGTAGGTGGTGGCGGAGTGGTCAGAATGCAAGACTGCAGCTTAATTCACTCCTCATAGCCAGGAGTTTGATTCCGATCAGCTCAAGGTTAACTCAGCCTTCCATCCATTCGAGTTCAGTAAAATGAAGACCCAGATTGTTGGGGGCAAGAAGCTGACTTTAGAGAAAGCTGTAAAGCACAGAGAAGTGGTATATAAGTCTAGGTGCTGTTGTTATTGCTATATACAAGTTCTTCCCATGGTTGTCTGAGAAGACCAAGAAGCAAATGATCTAGTTTCATGAGTTCAAGCTAAATGATCTCTTGGGATCCACTGAATGTACTCTGCCTTGCCCAACATTTGCATTTCTGGCTTCCACATTTCTCCCTGACAAGCCTCCTTCAGCATCCTCGCTAAATTTCAAGCACCACAATAATAAAGAATGTCGCGTCGTCTACCGATGTCTGCCATCCAATGCATTAACAGCTTTTTGCAATCTCTCTCTCGTTTCCCAAACACTTCACCTTTATTGCTTTCCCAAAATAAATGACCTTTTTAGATGAAATTGATTCGAACTGTTGAATACAGGTCAGCTTGGGTGATGTTTGCCCGCCAGAAGAATGGCCTTTCTCCTGATTGATTTAAGAATCTGGACTGAATCAACCACTTTGGTTCTTGGATTTAAGCTTCCACATTCAATTTGGCGGACTTCCTGAAATGATACTCCACCTATAAGAGGCTGGACCTAACCAATAAACATCTTACTCTCTGTTTTGAAGACCTCCACTTTTAGCAATTAACTAAATTAGCAATGTCTGCTTCTATTTGGCAGGCCAAAATATAAATTTTCATATTGTTCCTCACACCCAATGGACCCTTCTCATTGTCAGCCTTCAAGATCTTCTACTATTGCTTTGCATCTTTTGGCTGCCATAAGTAATGGGGGGGAGGAGAGGGTAAAGCCTGGGAAGCGAGCTGGAGGTGTTACATTCTAGTGTTGTGTAAAATGAGGAGTGGGGGGGAGTGTAAATTCTTGTTTAGGTTTCTATTTCTCGCTTAGCTTTCTTTTCTCTGCGCAACTGCAAACATTTATCAAAATATGCCAAGGTCAACGGACAGAGGCCTCATCACCACCTGAAGGTGTCCACATGATCATATTCACAACTTTTCATTGGAAGAATCATTTGAACTATTGCGCTTGGGAACATTTCCATCACTTTGTATATGTGATCTGTGCGCCTAATTTCTCAGATTCAGAATTCTATGGTTGCTACCACTTCAATTTCAGCAAAAGAATTCTTTTCTCTAATCTATGGAGTCTAAGTATTTCTTTCTTGAATTTTGAATGGAGCACTACCTGACATTATTCTGAATCTGAGAAATTAGGCACACAGATCACATATACAAAGTATCCACCTGACTCATATCCACCTGACACTCATATTGTTCCCTTTTCCTTAGGGATTGACAACTACACTTTCTCTAAACATGGATAGCTATCTTCTTCAAAATTGCCCTACAGGGGAACTCACCTGTTCTCAGGTGACATCCCTTAAGTTATTCATCAACTATCAAGTGATGAACTGGGTTATTTCCCAGTTTTCTGCTTGGTGCAAGAGTGTTTGGCCACAACGTGCATATGCAACACACACACACACACACACACACACACACACATATGAAGGAACCTACATATGGACTTTGGAGAGAATTTCTACAATATAGCAGAATAACAGAGTTGGAAGGGATCTTGAAGGTCATTTAGTCCAGCCCCCGACTCAGGCAGGAAACCCTATACCATTTCAAACAAATGGTAAGTAAAAATAAAAGCAATTTAGAAAGCACTAAGTTAAAGAAGAAACTCTGGGTAGGGATCCAGGAGCAGATGGTAAGAAGAGGGAGAAAGAGAGATGCAATTATAAAATGGCACATTTTAAGATATACACTGTAGAGCCGGATCTCAGTAAAGGAAGTGTTTCAAAAGCTCTTTTGCAAATGCCTTACATGTTGTGATTCTACACCTGGTGCGCCCACTTAGAAGTATGTTCCATTATATTCCCTTGGGATTATTCTCAATTAAGTGGGCAGCCAACTTATCTTATTTGTATGCACAAAACAGAAAACAGGAAAGATGAGGGGGGGGGTGGCGGTAGGAAAGTTGATATAGAAGAATATAGAAGCTTCTACTGAGTAGCTCTCAATGTACGATTGCCATAATGATCGGAGCATGTTTTCATTGGGATGTATTGTCTTCTTTTGTGCCATTTCTGCACCACACAGCACTAAGAAGGACTCCTCCTCTTTCCCCAAACCTCACTCCTTTCTAACACTGATGATGTTGCCTAGTCGGGTAACGAAATATCTGCAAGAAAACAACCCAGCTCAGACAGCACCAAGGACCCCACATTCTCCTCCTCCTCCTCCCCCCCCCCTCCTCCTCCTCCTCCTCCTTCTTCTCTTCCTCCTCCTCCACCTCCACCTTCACTTCCTTCCAGCACTGATGATGTTACCTAGTCGCGTTATGAAATGTCTGCAAGGAAACCACCAAGCTCAGAGAGCACCAAAGACCTCCTCCTCCTCCTCTTAAAATTGCCAAGGTTCAAAAACATTGATTTAAACTCTAGAAGCACATTCTTGCTATAAACGATGACTTAGGGTGCTAAAAACATTGTTTATGTTTTGGCCAGCTTTGATTCCAGTTTGCAAGCTCAAATTAAATGCACAGCTCAAATTAAATGAGTTGAAGAACGAGGAAAAATATCCCTTTTGAGAAGATCAGCCTGAGGAAGCTGCACAATTATTATTATTTTTTAAACCCACGGTCTCAGTCTGGTCTTTGAACCCAGTCTTGGAATTGACATGCCCCAAAGTGGGTGAGGCCATGTTCAATTTCCTTCCATTTACAGTGAAATGTTCTCCAAATTTAACTAAGTAACCATTAAGACTCCTGTACCATTTTGTAATGTTCTCATTCTGTTATATTAATAACTGCAATTTGGAGACATCTTTTGGAGGAGGGAAAGTCTCTCTGGGAGGTAAAGAAGCCTAGAATTATACAGTATATTCCTTGGGGTAAAAAGAAGAATTTTTTGGTTACTTCTCTCTTTGTTTAGGCGTTGATAAATCCACCACAGTGAGCAGAAACTCTGCAACTTCTGCAATCGGTGGATTAGACAAGTATGGAATTGCATGCCGGAGGAAAAGGTTTGTTCCCTTTAGAGTGACCATCAATTTCAGCAGCCAATGGAGAAGCCGGTTCCTTCCCTAAGCAGCTTATCTTTGGTATTTTGCTTTCTTTCTTTCCGTTGCTACTTCACTTCCTCTGATCTCCAAAGCAAGCAACTATTTCGGAGGGATCAGAACAATTCAGGAAGGCTGTGGAAATTCTTCCATGGGTCGTGTTTTCTTCCCCCATAAATTGACTGGGGTGGCTTTTTGTTGGTTTATTTATCTGTATCCCACCTTTACAAATAAGGTAGGTGTTCTGTATGGTCATTAACATACTTGTAAATGCCGCGTAGCGATTGGTCAAAGCGCACGGCAATCTGATTGGTCGAGCGAGTCGCACTGATTGGCCCGCCGCGAATCCCCCGCGATTGGTGGAAACTAATCGCGGGAGATTCAAAGCAGTGCCATTGGCCACGGCCGCCGCGGCCAAAGAATAAAAGCCGCTGTTTTTCCTTTGGGAGCCGAGCCGATCTCGGGACCAAATAAAGAGCTGAAACTGAGTCACTGGCCCCAAGTCTCCTTTCCCGCGACGGACACAACAGTAGGGACCATATCCAACACAACTTCCTCTGCTTCCTATTTTCCCCACGACAACAATCTTTTGAAGTGGGTTGAGCTGAGAGAGTACGACTGGCTCAAAGTCACCCAGCTGGCTTTCATGCCTAAGGAGGACTAGAACTCCTTGTCTCCTGATGATTGGCCTTAAGTCACCCAGCCTAAGGGAGGACTAGAACTCAGAGTTCCTAGTGATTGGCCTAAAGTCACCCAATCAGCTTTTATGTCTAAGGCAGGATTAGAACTCACAATCTCCTGGTATTGACCCAAAATCACCCAGCTAGCTTTCATGGAGAAGACAGAACAGGAACTCATAGATTCCTGGTCATGGGCCCAAAGACACGCAATTGGATTTCATGCCTAATGCGGGACTAGAACTCCCTGTCTCCTGGTGATTGGCCCAAAATCACCCAGCTGGCTTTCATGGCAAAGACAGGACTAGAAGTTACAATCTCCTGGTTTCTAGCCTGATGAGATCTTTTAGAGCAGGACTTCAGAGGAAAGACTATTGGAAGTTTCACAGCTTCCAAGGGATGTGCCTTGGTTGTGCGTTGGAGATTCCTTGTCTGTGAGACAGAATATACAACTGAACGCTACTAAGACTTTATGGGTTCGGATATCAAACATTACTAGGAAGCTATTGAAATGCAGCATTCTGTTCACCGATAGAGGCAAATCTGATGCTCTCCCCCCAAAATTATCATACCTACCCTCATTTTCCAATGACAAAATTGGACTTCAAGTGATCATCATTAACTTAAAGGTAAAAGCAAAGGTTCCCCTCACACATACATGCTAGTTGTTTCTGGCTCTAGGGGGCGGTGCTCATCTCTGTTACAAAGCTAAAGAGCCAGTACTGTCCAAAGACGTCTCCGTGGTCACGTGGCCAGTATGACTAAATGCCGAAGGTGCACAGAACACTGTTCCCTTCCCACCAAAAGGGTCCCTATTTTCCTACTTGCATTTTTTACATGCTTTCAAACTGCTAGGTTGGCAGAAGCTGAGACAAGTAACAGGAACTCACTCCGTTTTGCGGTACTAGGGATTCGAACCACCGAACTGCCGACCTTTCTGATTGACAAGCTCATTGTCTTGGCCACTGAGCTACCCTGTCCCTTTTTTGACCGTTAAATTAGTTTGCTATTTTTTCTTACTTTCTTGGGGAAGGCGAGCCACTGGTCCTTTAGGCCCAGGGTGGGGAAATCTGGGTTCATGTCTCTGAAGTTTCGGCTCAGTTTCTGTCTAGATGCAAATTACAAAGAGCAAATAAATAAAGCAAGACAGGATGAACACATGATGGAATACATTTAAAACTGACACTGACAGGAAATAGACTTGTCAGTGCTGGCTGAATGGAGAAAATAAGGGGAAAAAACCAGAAAAATCATGCTAATGTTTTAATAAAGCATTACCAAAAGGGGCCAAAGAAATCATCATAATAAGGGGGAGAACCCATCAAAAACCACCATAGAGATATTTACTGAGGACACAAGCTGAGGATTATTGCTGTTAAATGAAAACTGTCAGCATTCGTACCATGATGTGTTATTGTAGAAATTGGAGGCTTTGGTGGGGGACCAACATCTGAAGAACGCCAAGAAAATGCAGCCAGCAAGGATGGGTTTATGGCAAAATCTGTCTACCGAAAACTACATGTATAACTTTTTAGGATAATAGCATAGATTTTTCTGGGGTGACCTGAGAGTTAACTATCTTGCTTCCCGGGATTCATGTAATGTCTTCAAAGTAACTCAGGCAATGCAATTCTTCTTCCTCTTTGGCTGGAAGATCAGAATAACAGAATGACAGAGCTAGAAGGAACCTTAGAGGTCTTCTAGTCGAGCCCCTGCTCAAGCAGGAGGCCCAATACCATTTCAGATCCAGAGGTCTTCTCGTTCAGATCTCTTCTTAAAAACCTCCACTGTTGGAGCACCCACAACTTCTGAAGGCAAGTAATTCCGCTGGTTAATTGTTCTCACCATCACAAAATTTCTTCTTAGTTCTCGGTTGGTTCTCTCCTTGACTAGTTTCCATCCGTTGCTTTTTGTTCTGTCTTCAGGTGCTTTTGGGGAAAAAAAAAAAATAAGTTGATCGCTCTCTTCTTTTGTGCAACCCCTTAGATATTGCAATCAGAATTTTCTCCTCCTCCTTCTCTCCTAGAATGCAAAGCTTCTTTAACCTGAGTTTGGATGCCGCAATCGTTGGTACGATATGAAATGGATTTTGTTAAGACGATGCGCCGATGAACACAGGCAGGAAAGTCATCATTCTTCTTTGCAGCCCGGCAGAAGGTTAAATAAGAGGGTCATGGAGTTTCCTTATCCATCCATCAGCAGAGCTGTCCAAAAACAGGACAGAAGGAGAGGCTCAGATTTGGGAGGAAGGAAGGAAGGGAAAGGAAAGCAAAGGAAAGGAAGGAAAAGGAAAGGAGGAAGGAAAAGGAAAGATAAAAGAAAGAGAAAGGAAAGGAGGAAGGGAGGAAATGGAAAGAAGGGAGGGAGGGAGGGAGGAAAGAAAGGGAAGGGAATGGAAGAAGGAAGGAAGGAAAGATAAAAGAAAGGAAAGCAAAGGAAAGGAAAGGAAAGGAAAGGAGGAAGGAAAGAAAGAAGCAAAAGAAAGAACAAAGTGCCAGATTAGGGGAAGAGCTTCCGAGGAAAAATATTATTCTAAAAATTTTCCCCAGTGTATCATTGTGGGAGAGGTGGCTGGGCACATGCAGAACTAGAACTCACTGGTCTCCTGGTTTGCAGGCCAGCTTAAGCCCTGTATCAAA